>JAJOOO010017270.1:0-19440 GCA_029582685.1 Solanum piurae
GGTCCCGTGGCTCCCCGAATTTTCCACTGGCCACACCCTGGAGGCAGACCACCTGGCGAGGGGGGGGGGGCTTTTGGGCGATGCGCCAACCGGGTTGTCGATCCTTGACCTAGCTCTCCCTATCTTCTAGCAGCTGGGTCATGGGGAAAGTCCACTAGGAGACCCTAGGTGCACTTTGGCGACTCGCCAAGTCACTTGGGCGACCTTTATCGTCCCTCGCCAACTTGGCTTGGGGAGGAAATGTCTATCCTTAGTCAAACCTAGGTCCCATAGACCCTTTCTCTCAACCAAGGTTTGCTAACCCCTCAGACAAAGTCCTAAGTTAGCATACAAGATCCCGGGGTGTTATACTATGGAGAACTCTCATTTGGAGTCTCTGAAGGGGATGCATCACCCGAGGTATCAGTTCCTGGAAAGAAGATCACTGGAGGCAGAAATGTGGTAACAATTAGGGCACCAGTGCCCGTCACATCATTGTGAGGAACGGTCGAGTCTGAAGAGACTCCACTGGTTGCAACTGCTGAAGTCTCCCGAAGGGATCTCTCCAGGGTGGCCTGAACAATCACCTTCTCAATCTCCTACATCTCCATGAATGTCTGTGCTAGCTCGTGCTCATCCTCCTCACTCATCAAGTCCTCCTCTTTTGTCTCCTCAGCCAATTCATCATCGACTCTCTCAACACAAACAACAACATCATCAACACTCGCAGCTAACTCAGATTGCAAACTAGAAGTAGGCTTAGTGATGGGTATTGTCGGTGGCATGGAAGTTGGTGCATCTGGTAGCGCAACATCGCCCATAGCATAGAAAGTTCTGTGGTGACATTAACTTGCAAAGTAGTAAGCTCACCCCTCATGGTGTTCAACACACCGGAACTACCCTCGGCCATCCCTCGGGCCTCTAACTTCATAGTGATATTGTCCATCTTCACATCATGGGCCTTAATCAAGCCCTCACACCTAGTCACTTTGTTTCTCAAAAGGGTCAAGGCCTGTTCAATAGCCCTATCAATCAGCCCGAGCAAGTCCTTCTCAACCCTTGCAACTCTAACATCCACAGACCAGGAAAAAATGTCCATTTGATATATCAAGGCCTAAGTCAATGGGGACAGGTAATAGGAGTAGGGGTAGGCACACCAGCTGTAACAACAATAGTAGAAATAGTAGGAGCAGGTGCAGAAGATGAAGGCGCAATAGAAGGATTAAGTGTGTTGGCCTTAGATGCTAGAAAAAATTCATCCACCACGGGCATAGTGTCTGGTGGTTGCGGCTTCCTATGAGTCGCATCATCCTATAAATATGAAGCCTCAATCCTCTTGATGTAACTGGAAGAGGTTGGTGTGATCTGTACATAAGACTTCCCCTGAAAGGGAACTCTTGCTCTCTCACACAACAGAGTAATGACAACTAGAAAAGCAAGGGAGGTCTACTCTTGCCTATCCTGTAGCAACATCTCCTCGACCATAATGGTACCGACATTGATCTGTTCCTTATCGATGATTATGCCCACTAGCATTGCCTTAGGATGTCGAAGGATCGATTAATTCTGGGACGACATGATGTTTCTGCTTGTAAATTCGAAACAATACCAAGCCATAATGTTTAAGTATTTTTTTTATCAATCCTTGCACCATCATCCATCCATGGCGGAGGGACATTAGATATCAATGGGGCCAACCGCCCTTTCAAGGCATCAAGCTCCCACGTATCTGAATATAGTATGTATCAACACGAGTGAAAGGGGTGCGTAGTACTGTGTTAATCTCACCCGCATGAAACTGAACCATTTTTCCCGTACTTCTATTAATCTAGGGGTTTCCAGACAATGCACTTTCTCTTCTTAGGAAGGGCCTTGACATAAACGTCGTAGAATTCCCTAACCCACTTCGGCAGATACGATTGCCTGAGATTTGTGAATTGCTCAAATTTATGAAACTTGATTGTCTCCTATATATCTTGGTAATCGCTCACCACCCTACCAGTTGAGAGCCTTCGCTCCTCAAGAATAGTTCTTTGTCCCTCCTCCTTAAGCCTTTTTAGGGCCCTTGGACTTATGGTCAGGAGAACACAAGAAGCAGAGGTTGGATCTTGCGGAGGTCAAACTAGCTTGGAATGAACATTTATTTGTTTCTTGCCAATGTGCTTCTAGGGCTTCTTACCCACACTTGTAGGAGTATGCGGAGTTGGGAACGAGGGACCTCACAAGGCTTACTAATAGAGACACCCCTATGATTTTTCTAAGGAAAAGGAGGAGAGTCTCTGTCTAATTTTGTGTTCGACTTCACCACTTGTTTACCCTTTATTCTAGCAATGACCTGCCAAGAACACACATTCAATCATAGAATGATTGGTTAGTTGAAATCAAACTTATTTAGAATCATAGTTTAAAATTACCCTGAGGCCCGCCTAATGGAAAGGCGGATCGCCTAACAGGATAGGTGAGCTTCGATGAGCTCGCCAAAACGGACAATAGAAATTTTCGAAGGAAACAAGCAAAAAGGGCGAAGTAATGAATGTCAAATACTCTGTGGGGAATAATGCTAAGCACCGAGAGGATATGAAATGGGGTGGATACTCATCCGGGAGTTGAGGCGGGGTATCTAGTAGCGACCTCTTGAGATGGATGCCCATCCATGAGTTGAGGCGGGGTATCTGGTAGAAATCTCCCTACCCCATAACTATGTTCCCACATAGGTCTATAGCTAGTGGATCCACTTAAGCTAAAATGAATGGTCCTACCTTTGGCAAGTAGGAATCCCTTATCCAGTGAGGGTGACACCGGGATTCCATATCAAGCTCTCATGTTCTATGTCGGTTAAGGCTTACCACCACAAACTAATGAACTATGGCTTCTTAAGGATGTACTACTTAGGGTAGGTGGTGGAATGGGATACCATCTATGCATTGAACAAGTAGGCATTTGATAGAGGTCATGGTGTGTTCCTTATGATGTAATGAAGTTAATGAATGGGTTCTTATTATGACTTTTATGAGAAAGTTGATATAATGCCAAATTAATGAGAGTGCTTTTAAGGTAATGAAGCTAATGAAGAATGTTGACACTTAATGCTTATATGCTTAAATGTAAATTATGCATGCTATACTTGGATTATGTATATGAGTTACTTCCTTGTCATGTCTTATTGAGAATGCAGGTGCCTTGTCTATGGTGACTTCAAAGGAGTACTTAGTGTGAGTAGTAGTATGGGATGCTACTTGCACATTGCACAAGTATGACTTAGAGTTGTCTAAGATGTTGGTCTTAATGTGATGATGTGATTAATGTAATGTTTATGTCCCTTATATGTTCTATTGTGTAAAGGTGAGAAGGATGAATGGTAAGTTCACTTTTGGTAACCTTAAAGTGGTGCCTTACTGTGGGTGGGGGTATGGGACGCTACCCATACATTGCACAAGGTATAGCTTGAAGGTTACTTGATGAGGAGGTTTAATATAAAGGTAAAGGTTTATATGTTATTTTGACAAATTGTGAATTATGTGACTTTGTATGTTGGTTGTGACTTATATTATGCCTCTTGTATCAATGATCATGAAAATTTACTAAAAAGGCATAAAAGCATGACTTTCAACAAAATATCCCTGTTTAGCATATTTTTGAATGGTCATCATACTTAGTACATTTTGTATGCTAACCCATATTTCTCCTATTTTTACTATAAGTGTAGGTTTCGGCAAGTGATCGTTCCTAGCTAGAGTTGAAGTGCTTGGTTAGAGTTTCCTCCAAGACTTGGTACGTCCTCATGTATTCGAGGACAAGGATTTCTATTGTTCTAGTTTCTTTATGTTTGAGACTTTTGTAATAGACATTTTAGTATTTTCGCTTGTAAAGGGTCGTGACCCTATCTTGTTAAAGTCTGTCTTATGATGGCCATGTGAGACTTAGTATTCCGCTGATTTATAAATGAGTCTTGAATAGTTGGTTTTAAATGAAAAGTTTTAATTTTTTACGATTTCTATTACCTATGCGATAAATGAATGCTATGAGGCTTGTATTAGACCCCTTCAGGGTCGAGTACGCCGTGTTACGACAAGGGAGTGCTCTCAAATCGTGACAAACATGGTATCAGAGCACAAGGTTTTGGGAATGGTTTTTTTAGGATCAAAGTCTCACAAGCCACGTCTAGTAGAGCCTTGTTCATTGGTATGAGTCGCGACACATCTATGGGCGAAAGGCGATAGGACGTTAGAAGTTACACTTTCTTCATATTCCTGACGTCGTGCCTTAGAGTTTAGCTATCTCAGTGTACCTCAAAGGAGTACTTAGTGTGAGTAGTAGTATGGGATGCTACTTGCACATTGCACAAGTATGACTTAGAGTTGTCTTAGATGTTGGTCTTAATGTGATGATGTGATTAATGTAATGTTTATGTCTCTTATATGCTCTATTGTGTAAAGGTGAGAAGGATGAATGGTAAGTTCACTTTTGGTAACCTTAAGGTGGTGCCTTAGTGTGGATGGTGGTATGGGACGCTACCCATACATTTCACAAGGTATAGCTTGAAGGTTACTTGATGAGGAGGTTTAATATAAAGGTAAAGGTTTATATGTTATTTTGACAAATTGTGAATTATGTGACTTTGTATGTTGGTTGTGACTTATATTATGTCTCTTGTATCAATGATCGTGAAATTTTACTTAAAAGGCATAAGTTGAAGTGCTTGGATAGAGTTTCCTCCAAGACTTGGTATGTCTTCACGTATTCGGGGACAAGGATTTCTATTGTTCTAGTTTCTTTATGTTTGAGACTTTTGTAATAGACATTTTAGTATTTTCTCTTGTAAAGGGTCGTGACCCTAACTTGTTAAAGTTTGTCTTATGATGGCCATGTGAAACTTAGTATTCTGTTGATTTATAAAGGAGTCTTGAATAGTTGGTTTTAAATGAAAAGTTTGAATTCTTTACGATTTCTATTACCTATGCGATAAATGAATGCTATGAGGCTTGTATTAGACCCCTTTGGGATCGACTATGCCGTGTTACGACTAGGGGGTGCTATCGAATCGTGACAAACATAGTATCAGAGAACAAGGTTTTGGGAATGGTTTTTTTAGGATCAAAGTCTCACAAGCCACGTCTAGTAGAGTCTTGTTCATCAGTGTGAGTCGTGACACATCTATGGGCGAGAGGTGATAGGAAGTTAGAAGTTACACTTTCTTCATATTCTTGAAGTCATGCCTTAGAGTAGCTCTATCAATGTCCTTTTCTATGGGGACTTCAAATGAGTACTTAGTGTGAGTAGTAGTATGGGATGCTACTTGCACATTGCACAAGTATGACTTAGAGTTGTCTAAGATGTTGGTCTTAATGTGATGATGTGATTAATGTAATGTTTATATCTCTTATATGCTCTATTGTGTAAAGGTGAGCAGGATGAATGGTAAGTTCACTTTTGGTAACCTTAAGGTGGTGCCTTAGTCTGGGTGGTGGTATGGGAAGCTACCCATACATTGCACAAGGTATAGCTTGAAGGTTACTTGATGAAGAGGTTTAATATAAAGGTAAAGGTTTATATGTTATTTTGACAAATTGTGAATTATGTGACTTTGTATGTTGGTTGTGACTTATATTATGCCTCTTGTTTCAATGATCATGAAAATTTACTAAAAAGGCATAAAACCATGACTTTCAACAAAATATCCCTGTTTAGCATATTTTTGAATGGTCATCATACTTAGTACATTTTGTGTGCTAACCCATATTTCTCCTATTTTTACTATAAGTGTAGGTTTCGGCAAGTGATCGTTCCTAGCTAGAGTTGAAGTGCTTCGATAGAGTTTCCTCCAAGACTTGGTACGTCCTCATGTATTCGAGGACAAGGATTTCTATTGTTCTAGTTTCTTTATGTTTGAGACTTTTGTAATAGACATTTTAGTATTTTCGCTTGTAAAGGGTCGTGACCCTATCTTGTTAAAGTCTGTCTTATGATGGCCATGTGAGACTTAGTATTCCGCTGATTTATAAATGAGTCTTGAATAGTTGGTTTTAAATGAAAAGTTTTATTTTTTTACGATTTCTATTACCTATGCGATAAATGAATGCTTATGAGGCTTGTATTAGACCCCTTTGGGGTCAAGTACGCCGTGTTACGACTAGGGGGTGCTCTCGAATCGTGACAAACATGGTATCAGAGCACAAGGTTTTGGGAAAGGTTTTTTTAGGATCAAAGTTTCACAAGCCACGTCTAGTAGAGTCTTGTTCATCGGTGTGAGTCGCGACACATCTTTGGGGGAAAGGCGATAGGACGTTAGAAGTTACACTTTCTTCATATTCTTGAAGTCGTGCCTTAGAGTTTAGCTCTATCAGTGTCCTTGTCTATGGTGACTTCAAAGGAGTACTTAGTGTGAGTAGTAGTATGGGATGCTACTTGCACATTGCACAAGTATGACTTAGAGTTGTCTTAGATGTTGGTCTTAATGTGATGATCTGATTAATGTAATGTTTATATCTCTTATATGCTCTATTGTGTAAAGGTGAGCAGGATGAATGGTAAGTTCACTTTTGGTAACCTTAAGGTGGTGCCTTAGTGTGGGTGGTGGTAAGGGACGCTACCCATACATTGCACAAGGTATAGCTTGAAGGTTACTTGATGAAGAGGTTTAATATAAAGGTAAAGGTTTATATGTTATTTTGACAAATTGTGAATTATGTGACTTTGTATGTTGGTTGTGACTTATATTATGCCTCGTGTATCAATGATCGTGAAAATTTAATAAAAAGGCATAAAAGCATGACTTTCAACAAAATATCCCTGTTTAGCATGTTTTTGCATGGTCATCATACGTAGTACATTTTGTGTGGTAACCCATATTTCTCCTATTTTTACTACAAGTGTAGGTTCCGGCAAGTGATCGTTCCTAGCTAGATTTGAAGTGCTTGGATAGAGTTTCCTCCAAGACTTGGTATGTCCTCATGTCTTCGAGGACAAGGATTTCTATTGTTCTAGTTTCTTTATGTTTGAGACTTTTGTAATAGACATTTTAGTATTTTCGCTTGTAAAGGGTCGTGACCCTATCTTGTTAAAGTTTGTCGTATAATGGCCATGTGAGACTTAGTATTCCGTTGATTTATAAATGAGTCTTGAATAGTTGGTTTTAAATGAAAAGTTTTATTTTTTTACGATTTCTATTACCTATGCGATAACTGAATGCTTATGAGGCTTGTATTAGACCCCTTGGGGGTCGAGTACGCCGTGTTACGACTAGGGGGTGCTCTCGAATCGTGACAAACATGATATCAGAGCACAAGGTTTTGGGAAAGGTTTTTTTAGGATCAAAGTTTCACAAGCCACGTCTAGTAGAGTTTTGTTCATCGGTGTGAGTCGCGACACATCTTTGGGGGAAAGGCGATAGGACGTTAGAAGTTACACTTTCTTCATATTCTTGAAGTCGTGCCTTAGAGTTTAGCTCTATCAATGTTCTTGTCTATGGTGACTTCAAAGGAGTACTTAGTGTGAGTAGTAATATGGGATGCTACTTGCACATTGCACAAGTATGACTTAGAGTTGTCTAAGATGTTGGTCTTAATGTGATGATCTGAATAATGTAATGTTTATGTCTCTTATATGCTCTATTGTGTAAAGGTGAGAAGGATGAATGGTAAGTTCACTTTTGGTAACCTTAAGGTGGTGCCTTAGTGTGGATGGTGGTATGGGACGCTACCCATACATTGCACAAGGTATAGCTTGAAGGTTACTTGATGAAGAGGTTTAATATAAAGGTAAAGGTTTATATGTTATTTTGACAAATTGTGAATTATGTGACTTTGTATGTTGGTTGTGACTTATATTATGCCTCGTGTATCAATGACCGTGAAAATTTAATAAAAAGGAATAAAAGCATGACTTTCAACAAAATATCCCTGTTTAGCATGTTTTTGCATGGTCATCATACTTGGTACATTTTGTGTGCTAACCCATATTTCTCCTATTTTTACTACCAGTGTAGGTTCTGGCAAGTGATCGTTCCTAGCTAGATTTGAAGTGCTTGGATAGAGTTTCCTCCAAGACTTGGTATGTCCTCATGTCTTCGAGGACAAGGATTTCTATTGTTCTAGTTTCTTTATGTTTGAGACTTTTGTAATAGACATTTTAGTATTTTCGCTTGTAAAGGGTCGTGACCCTATCTTGTTGAAGTTTGTCTTAAGATGGCCATGTGAGACTTAGTATTCCGCTGCTTTATAAATGAGTCTTGAATAGTTGGATTTAAATGAAAAGTTTGAATTCTTTACGATTTCTATTACCTATGCGATGAATGAATGCTATGAGGCTTGTATTATACCCCTTCGGAGTCGAGTACGCCGTGTTACGACTAGGGGTGCTCTCAGGTCGTGACAATAGTTCCTTATGGTTCTGAATGTCTTGTTAAGGTTCCCTTGTTTGGTTTATGATAAGCCTTAGTTGGGTCTTCTCCTAAGTGGGGGATGGTATGTTGAGTAGTAAGGTTGTTGAGAGTTCCAATATCCTTACCTCTTTCTTTATGTGCCTATTCAAGCCTAAGACAAAGAGTTCCTTTTTGGCTTGTTTCATGTTGTGGAGTCATGTGTGATATTGTGTTTCCATCGCCTCCTTATGTCATGCATGTTGTAGTTAAATTCTTGTTTGAATGAGAAAATGAGTTTTCATGAATTATGTTCCTCATGTTAATGTGCATTTAGTATGAGTTACTTACATGCTTCATGAGGTTAAATGTTGAACATGCCTAAATGTGCTTTTATGAAAAATTGCATAATGTGTCTAATGATGTTATGATGTGATTTGGAGAAGGAAGTTCCTCCAATGAAATGAGAAATTATGAAGTTTTGATGCATAATGAGTTTGTAGATGTAGTTCCTACTTTCTTGAATTGCATGAAGAATGTTGATGTGGAGTTGATGTTTCCTCCTAGTTGTGTGCATTTGATTATGATGTTGCATTCTTGATGGGCTGCTAGTCTTGAGTTGTTAACTCCTTAATGTCTTTTAAGTGTCATTCGAGGACGAATGTTCCTAAGTGGGGGATAATGTAATGACCCTAAAAATGAATAAGTAAAACTAGAGCCTAACGTGTGTGTGTTTGAGTTTGGTGTGAGGTTTGATGGTGTTTTATGTTGTACCGAGCTTTGGTTGAGGGGTTTAGAGGTTAAACGTCAAGGTACGACTCCCCATGGACCACCGTAGGGGTCCTTGAGGAGGACCCTAAGCTTAACCCCCAAGACCCCAAAGAAAACCAAAGAAAACCAAAGAAAACCAAAGTTGGCCAAAATTTGGTGACCTACGGAGGGGGTCCACTCCCCGTAGGTCCATCCACACCCCGTGGATGGCCTCCGTAGGTCAAGCCCCTCCAAACCATGCTGCATCCCCAGACCACAGGCCAACAACACGATCTGTGAATGGACTCACGGTTCGTGGGTCTAGGGCGTGAACCATGCCTGTGCAATCCGGTTTGGACTCGGCCAAGCTAGGGGTATTTTGGTAATTAGTTAATTAATTATTTTAAGTGTATGGACGGTTATTTTAGGGTTATTAAGATATTTTAAGAGTATTAAAACATTAAACCCTATTTTAGATTTCATTATTCAAATTCCCCAAATACAAACTTCCCTTCCACTCCAAAAGTCTCTCTCTAGAAACCTCCATAGAAGGTGAAGATTTCAATCTTCCAAGGTTAAATTCTTCAAGGTTTTCAAAGTATTTTCAAGGGATTTCGTGGGGATCAATATCAAGGTATGGTAGTCTAGGGTTTCAAATTCAAGGAGCCAATTCAAAGGTGGTTTCAAATCATGAAAAATCTAGGGTTTTACTCAAACTCATGGGTACTTTCATTAAACATTTTCAAATAATTTATATTGACAAATTATGATTGTATTGATGATTTAAGATTAAAATACTCTATGAACCCATGATTTCTCTCAATTCCTAAATTGTACCTTATGAAGTGGGTTTGTTGACCATGAACGAATGTTGATGGATTATGCCTAGATTGAATTAGATTGTTGAATTGTATCATCATCTATGCCTAATTATGAAGAATTGTTGGTGAATTAAGGATTTGTGATCATAGCCTCTAGAGGGCAAAATGTGACCTATTTTCATGTTAAAGTAGAATTGTGCTTGAATTATTGATCCACTTGAAAGGTGGAGGTGTTTAATTATTTTGTATATTGTGATCATGGCCTTGAAGGCATAGTATGAGGAATTTAAGTATTATCACGATATTGTATATATGAATGTGATGTGAAGGATATGCATGTGATTTCAATAATAGAATGATGATCATGTATATAACATAATTGTGTTGTTGTTGATAGTATACTCTCAATTAACTTTCATGAATGTTGATGATGGAACATGAAGGGTTCTATAATAAAATGTTGAAGTATCTAAAATTGGTAGGTTTTATGCATCCTTTTCTTATATATATGAATGTGTCTTGACTTGATGAATATGAATCGATAGGCTATGACATTCCTTTCATATATGAGTAATGAATGTGTCTTGACTTGATGGATATGAATCGATAGGCTATGACATTCCTTTCATATATGAGTAATGAATGTGTCTTGACTTGATGGATATGAATCGATAGGCTTAAGACATTCCTTTCATAAATGATCTAATGTAATGAAAACTCTTGAATCGATAGGATTATGTCATTCTTTTCCTAGTGAGTCAATATACCATGAATCGATAGGCTTATAACATTCCTTTCATGAGTATAAGCATGTAATGAGGGAGCATGAATCGATAGGCTTATGGCATTCTTTTCATGAGGACTCTAGAGCTATCCTTGAATGTACCATGGATTGATAGGCTTATAGCATTCCTTCCTTGGGTAGCGATGTATCACGGGTCGATAGGCCTATGACATTCATCCCTAGTACACTAATGTAATGTGAATGAAATAATCTATGGGAATGTAGGCTAAGCACCGAGTGGATATGGTTAGATGGAAACTCTCCCAATGTTAGGTTAGATGGAAACTCTCCCAATGTTAGGTTAGATGGAAAATCTCCCAATGTTAGGTTAGATGGAAACTCTCCCAATGTTAGGTTAGAGTTCCAAGGAACATCTTCCTATCCCATAACTATGTGCCCACATAGTATATTAGCTAGCGGATTCCATCCGAGCTAATGTTACCGTTCTACCTTAGGCAAGTAGAACACCTCTTTACGATGTGGGGCTATATGACACCAGATTCCATGTCTAGCTTGCATGGTCTATGTCAGTTAAATGCTTATTCCCATCATGTGAGATGTGCATTATGGTTTCTTGAGAGGTTCTATGAAGTGTAGGTGGTAGTATGAGATGTCATCTATACATTGCACGAGTTGGCTTTGATAGGGTCATAGAGAGTTCTCTAAGCCTTAATGGCTAATGTATGAATGTCCTCTTAAGATAAAGTTAATGAGAATGATGATCTAATGTCTAATGAATAAAAGCCCTCTAAATGATGTTATTGAATAATGTTGACTCTTAAGTGTTTATATGCTTAAATGTAAAGATGCATGTTATACTTGGATTGTATTATCAGTTACTTCCTTGTCATGACTTGTTGTATATAAATGTGCCTTGCTTATGGTGACTTCAAAGGAGTACTTAGTTTGAGTAGTAGTATGGGATGCTACTTGCACATTGCACAAGTATGACTTAGAGTTGTCTTAGGTGATGGTCCTTATGTGATGATATGACTATTGTAAGGTTTATCTCTTGGTGCGAGTATTATTGAATATGGAAAGGCTAAATGGTAAGTTCACTTTTGGTGACCTTAATGTGGTACCTTGGTGTGGATGGTGGTATGGGACGATATCCATACATTGCACAAGGTATAGCATGAGGGTTACTTGAGGTGGAGACTTAAAGTGAAAGTAATGTCTTAAATGTTGATTATGTCTCTAATGTTGAAGAATGACTTGCATGTTAGTTGTGACTTATATTATGCCTGTTTTATCAATGTTCATGAAGTTTTACCAAAATGGCATAAAAGCATGACTCTCAAATAAATGTCCGTTTTAAGCATGTTTTTGCATGGCTTCCATACTTAGTACATCTAATGTGCTAACCCATATTTCTTCTCCCTTTTTACCAAAGTGTAGGGGTTGGAGATATTGGTGTTCTATGCTTGAGGAGTAGGTTTCTAAGGTGCTTTAAGATGAACACTTGGTGAGTCCTCATAGTTTTGAGGACAATACCCACTTTGTTCCTTTATGTCTTTTAGTTTATGTTAAATATTTGTATGGGCTAAGTCCAAATGTTGTATTCAAAGTATTAGATGGTTCGAGACATAGAATATAAAGTTTAGAAAGTCTTTCGCTTGCTTTTAATGAAAATGTCTTCGATTGTAAAGAAAGTTTTTAATTCTTCTCTAGTTTTCCTATGTTCTTATGTTCAAGAATGCTATGAGGCTTATATGAGACCCCTTCGGGGTCAAGTACGCCGTGTTGCATCTGGGGTGTATCCCCGGGTCGTGACACTAGGTCCCGTGTTATGCCAAGGGGGTAGCCTCGGGGCGTGAAAAACTTGGTATCGAAGCATTAGGTTCAGGAGTCCTAGGATGTCTGAAAGCCGCACTAAGTAGAGTCTCTTTCATAGGTATGAAGTGCACCACATCTATTAGAGGGAGGCTACAAAGTGGTTTAAGAAAAACATCACTTTCTTTATTATTCTTATTCTGCGTAGGTATGATCCAACTTCTCCTTTCTAATCCATTGTTATGCATTTCAGATCACGCCTCCTCATAGATCTAATGCACATAATTCTAATGCACACATTGCTAACGCAGTTCCTCCCGTCTTGAACCATGAGGTTACGAATGTAGAAATTTGGAATGCGATCCAGCTCTTGTCTTAGAGTGTAGTCAATCAGAACAATCAGCAGGCCATAGTTCCTTTAAACACTAATGGTGGATCAACTGCAGCTAGGGTTCAAGACTTTTTTTTAATGAATCTGCCTGAGTTTCTAGGGTCGAAGGTTGGTGAGGACTCACATAACTTCATTGATGAGGTTAAGAAGATTCTTGGGGGTAATGCAAGTGACTGGCAGTGAGAGTGTCAAGTTAGCATCCTATCACCTTAAGGATGTGGCTTATATCTGGTTCACTCAGTGGAAAGAAAATAGGATAGCAGATGCAGCACCTGTGACTTGGGATTGTTTTACTGGAGCTTTTCTGGATAGGTTCTTCCCAAGGGAGTTGAGAGAAGCTAAGGCACAAGATTTTATGAACTTGAAACAGGATTCTATGTCGGTCTAAGAGTACGGGCTGAAGTTCACCCAGCTCTCCAAGTATGCTCCACACATGGTTGCCGATCCAAGGGCACAAATGAGTAAGTTCTTGTTTGGGGTGTCCGATCTAGTGAAGACTGAGTGCAGGAATGCTATTTTTCTAGGGGATATGGATATCTCCAGACTAATAACTCATGCTCAACATGTTGAGGGAAATAAGATTAGGAAATTGTCTAAGGATAACAAAAAGGCTAGAATAAGAAACTATGAATACTCACAACAAATGTCAGATGGTGGGAATCGCTCATAGTTTCAGCAGAGGTCTACAGCCCCAACACTGTCATCAGCTAGTGCTCCATCCCCAGGTATTAATAGGATTAGAAAGGTAGGGCATCAAGCTCTAGGTCTCAGGGGAGTGCTTCAGGTAACAAGACCTTCCCAAATTTTCCAAAGTGTGGTAAGAACCATCTGGGCAAGTGTCTTGCAGGCAAGGAAGGGTGCTTTGGGTGTGGTCAGTTAGGCCATAGGTTGAAGGATTGCCCTACTTCCAGACAGGGGCATGGAGGTAACAACAATAGGGTTCAGTCTACATCTCCAACAGCACCAGTAGGCCGCCTAACTCAGTAGGGTACTTCATTTGGTACAGGTGACAGTTAGCGCCAGAACAGGTTGTGTGCTCTCTAGGATCGCCAGGACCAGGAAGATTCTCCTGATGTGGTCAGTAGTAAATTATGAGTCTTTCATTTAGATGTTTATGCATTGTTAGATCCATGGGCTACACTGTCCTTTGTAACTCCTTATATAGTAGTAAACTTTGGTGTCAGTTCAGAAACTCTTTCAGAACCCTTCTTAGTCTCTACTCTAGTTGGTAACCCAGTTATAGCTAGACTGGTATACAGAAAGTGCCCTGTCACAGTCTCTCAGAAAGTCACCTCAGAAGATCTTTTAGAGTAAGAAATGGTAGATTTTGATATCATTCTAGGCATGGATTGGTTACATTCATGTTATACCTCAGTCAATTGTAGAACTAGGATCGTTCGGTTTCAGTTTCCAAACAGGCCAGTCTTAGAGTGGAAGGGGAATAGCTCACTGCCTATGGGTTGATTCATCTCTTGCCTTAAGGACAGAAAAATGATTTCCAAAGGGTATATCTATCATCTTGTTTGGGTTAAGGATTCAAACTCCCAAACCCCAACTCTTGAGTCAGTCCCAGTAGCGAATGAGTTTTCGAAAGTTTTTCCAGAAGATCTTCTCGGAGTTCCTCCTGAAAGGAAAATAGACTTGAGAATAGATCTTTTTCAAGATACCCAGCCCATTTCAATTCCTCCTTACAGAATGGCTCCATCCGAGCTTAATGAATTGAAAGAGCAGTTGGAAGACCTTCTAGATAAGGGCTTCATCAGACCTAATATCTCTCCAAGGGGTGCTCCAATGTTGTTTGTGAAAAATAAAGATAGTTCTCTCAGAATGTGCATTGACTAACGGGAGTTGAACAAAGTCACAATTAAGATAAGTATCCCATCCCCAGGATTGATGACTTGTTCGACCAACTTCAGGGTGCTAGTTACTTTTCTAAGATAGGCCTCAGATTAGGCTATCATCAGCTGATCTAAGGCATATTTATGCGCCTAATAACCAATTTAGCCCATATATATAGCCACATTCGAGAGAAAATTTCTAGTTTGAACTACAATTATAGAATCAATTGATTGTGTTTCCTCTAACCAATATGATTAGATTTTTGCATGGCGAAAATCAAGGAAAAAGAGTGAAAAGTAAACCATTTAAGAGATTGAGATATAGCAGTCGAAGTTACTATGAGGAATGGCCAAGAAGCTGAAAAATGTACTATGAAGGAGCACCTCCGCGTTGCGGAGCTGAATCCAGAGTGTGGAAAGATAATTCCACAAAATAGTGGAGTGTGCGATTGGAGAGCGTTGCGGAGTGGATCAATTTGTTCACAATATGCAGCGAGGGAACAGGCCCACATCGCAGACTTGGATACCAGATTTTCACCACGTGTTTTTATTTTGGACTATAAATAGCCCAACTGTGTCATTTTATCATTATTCAGTTTTTAAAAAATGGGAGAACACGATTTGGGCGATTTTGCTGTCTATCTGTAGGGCTTTTCTTCTACTTTTTTGTTTTGGTAAACACTTTTATGATCCTTAAACATTATTTGATGATGATTCATATTATGAGTAGCTAAATTTCCTTATTCTAGGGTTGTAGCTACGATTAATAACATAATAGTATTTATTTCTAGCATGAGATGGGTTTTCTTATGATTTATGCTTGCATTCTTGTTTAACTATTTTAATGACTGATCAACATTAAAATAAATTCATTGTTCGTTCTTGAACTTGGAAGACAAATAGAGGGATAGACCAAGCAATGTGAGGAACATGTTCATTCTAGTGTAAAGCTTAGAGTGTTTCGTATATAGGATAGGAGTATACCTATATACCTCGTTTGTTTAATAAACAGGATGATATCTTAATGCTTCGTGATTGGTTCATGCCTATCCCCGCTCAACGATGTAGTTAGGCTGTCAATGGTGGTAGGCGATTAGAGTTCGGGAGACCATGATCGTAAATTCAACCTTGTGAATTGATAATGAGGTTAACTTGTATGCGAATATTGTCAATTATTTGGTGAGCGGATTGTTCCCACCGTATGCAATCACACATCGAAAGAAGAGGCTGATTTATGATGCTCGATTCTACATATGGGATGAGCCTTATCTATTCAAGCAAGGCCCTAAAAAAATGATAAGGAGGTGTCTACCTGAGTCTGAGATGAGACAAGTGATGGATAGTTGCCAATCGTCTGCATATGGGGGTCATCATGGAGGTGAGCGCACTACACATAAGGTGCTCTAATCAGGTTTTTTCTGGCCTACTTTGTTCGAACATGTTGCAGGTTATGTGAAGAGTTGTGATCAATGTCAGAGGATGGGGACTATTTTCAGACGACACGAGATACCATTGCATAACATCTTGGAGGTCAAAATATTTGATGTCTGGGGGATTGACTTCATATGACCATTCCCACCATCCAATGGAAATCAATATATCCTTGTAGCTGTTGACTATGTGTCAAAGTGGGTTGAGGCAGTAGCTCTGCCTACTAACGATGCTAAAGTGGTGCTGAAGTTTTTGAAGAAACATATCTTCACTCGGTTTGGAACCCCTAGAGCAATAATTAGTGATGGAGGGACGTACTTCATAAATCAATTAGTTAAGAATATCTTAGTTAAATATGAAATCAGGCATAAGGTAGCCACAACATATCACCCTCAAATCAGTGACCAGGTAGAAGTGTCAAACCGTGAGGTGAAGCAGATTCTGCAGAAAATAGTGAATGGCCAAGGAAAGATTGGGCAATGAAGCTCGATGATGCATTATGGGCATACAGGACAACCTATAAGACACTAATAGGGACTTTTCCCTATCACTTGCTATTTGGTAAAGCGTGTCACCTTCCAGCTGAAGTAGAACATCAGGCTTACTGGGTAGTGAAGAAGTTGAATATGGATCCGAAATTAGCCGGGGAAAAAAAGGATGGATCAGCTACATGAATTGGAGGAATTCAGACTCCATGCCTATGAAAATGCGAAGCTCTATAAGGAGAAAACTAAGTGATGGCATAATAAGCATATTGTGTCCCGACTCTTTAAGACTGGTTAAAAGGTATTATTGTTTAACTCTAGATTGAGGTTGTTTCCATGTAAGCTGAAGTCAAATGGAGCGGACCATTCGAGGTGATGCGTATGACCAACCATGGAGTTGTAGAGTTATGGAACGAAGGAAAAAAGTTCATGTTCATAGTGAATGAATAGAGGGTGAAGCATTACTTCGGACAAGAGGTGGATCGGGAAGAAGAGGTTTTGGATTTGAGCAATGCATGATGGGGAGTTGATTCATTCTGCGACGTTAAATCAGGCGCAACTTGGGAGGCAACCCGTGACTTTGTACTCTAGAAGAGATTTCCTTGTTGTTTTGTTGTGATAGGATAGTTCTTTTTATTTTTAGTTAGAGGTTGGTTTAATTGATTATTGTATTTGTAAACAAAAAAATAATAATAAAATTGGGCGAGAAAAATTAGAGTCCGTGACCTGAGCGCATCGCGGACTCGGGTTCTGCAATATGATGATGGCCCCAAGAGGAAAAACCAAGAATCCAAGTGTTGTCCGCGACAACTCCGCGTTGCGGACTTGGTAACTCTCAACGGAAGACTTACTCAACATTAGATGCACTCAAAAGTAAAACCTTAACTCAAATGTCTCAAAATAATAAACTAAAAATGTATAAGAACAATCAACTGGTAAAAGAAGGCAACTCGAGTCTCAAACATTAACAATGAAAATGAAAAAGACTCCTGAAACTACTATTGTCTATCCATGAATCTTATACTACTATGAGGGAAGTCGGGACAAGACCCCCGATCATCCTAACAAAACTGAAATAATAGAAATAAATAAGGGATCCTTCGAAGCAAGGAGGATCACCAAACAACATTGGGACTGCAAGTGGTATCAACGAAACGCATGTTGATGACCCTGATATCCTGTATCTGCAACATGAAATGATGCAGGCCAAATTGCATCAGTACATTGACTGTACGAGCATGTAAGGGGAACACTGGACATAATATAAAAGCTTGAACTTGGAAAGAAGGAAACATACTCACCTCAACTCTACTCAACCCAACCTCAACTCATGGATACTCAACTCAATACAGTATAAAAACAACAACAAAGATACCGTTTATATAAAGCATTTAAAACAATAGATAACAATTCAATATATTTAAAAATACAATATTAACTCTTATTTGGGAGTTCTCTAACCGACAACCATCACTACGAGCTATGCGATGATACAGTGTCTCACCCACGCTGCCAGAACTGTCCTATACCTTGCCGGAGTATAAAACATCCTCAATGTTGCTTTCAATTGTACACACAAGTGTACGCGGTTGCACAAGTAATATAGTGGCTCTTAAAAGAACTGGATTATCAAACCCAAATGAATTGTCAATTAATTATTCTTACTAAATTATATTAATTCTAATTATTTATTTAAGGGGAGGATTTCAAAAGATGAATATATTAACTAAACTAAAAATAAAGATAAAATAACTAAAAAAGCAATTAACTAAGAAAAGATAGATGTTTACTCAATCAATGAATGAATCGATCTAGAATTATAATTTAACTAACAATCATGTTTAGCATCAATTTAATCAACTTATTTGATTATCTAGTTATTGAATCACAGGGTCAAATGTATGATCATGGTCTCCCGACCTCTAATCGTCTACGATAAATAACACCCTAACTACATCGTTGAGCGAGGATAGGATGGATTAAGTATCGAGCATTACGATTTCTTCCTGTATAGTGACCAAGCATGGTTTCTAGGTATACCCCTATCCTAGATACAAATTAACCCTAATTATTAAGAGAAAATCATGCTCCTTATATTCCACGTTCTATCCTCTTATTCCTCTTCCAAGTTCAATTCGGACAATATGTTTATTTCAATGGTGATCAAGCATCAAAATAGTAATCACAAGAATATAAGAACAACTAATATGATAAACAAATCATACCGAATCAAAATCACTAAACAATCATATTGTAAGTAAATATAATCCAAGAAAGGGAAGTTTATCTCCACATAGAAATAGAGCAATTACAACCCATCATTCAAAGAAAAGATGTAAAATAAAATAAAAGAGAAGAAAAGAAGAAACCCTAAGGGTGTGTTTGGTATGAAGGAAAATGTTTTCCTAGAAAATGTTTTCCTGGAAAACAAGTAGATTTTTGACTTATTTTCTCATGTTTGGTTGGTGAGGAGAAAATATTTTTCGGAAAATATTTTGTGTTTGGTTTTTGAATGAAAAATATTTTTGAGAAATATCTTTTATTTTTACTAGAGTAGAAAATATTTTTTGAAATTGAAAATATTTTTGAAATCAAACTTAATTTTTTTTTGGGGTGGGGGGCGGGGGCGGGGGGGCTGGCGGGGGGGATCGAGGGTAGAGGTGAAAAAATAAAAAATTGAAGTTGAAAATATTTTTAAAAAACAAACTTAAGTATTTTTTTGGGGCGTGGGGGGCTGGTAGGTGGTGGATGGGGAGGTGGTAGGGGGAAGGGGTGGGGGGGTCGAGGGTAAGGGTGAAAAAATGAAATTTTGAAGTTGAAAATATTTTTTAA
>JAJOOO010017271.1:0-17798 GCA_029582685.1 Solanum piurae
GTTCTTCAAGAATTCCTTTGAAAATTATCTTAAAAACCTTAATTCCACATCAATTCATCAATAGAATGATTTAGAAAATCGTTTGACAAAGGACCCATGTTTAGATTGAAAATTGGAAAATTTGGTCTTTGAATCACTTTTGAAAATCTTTGATAGAACTCCTTGAATGAGAGGTTATTCAAGAATCAAGAGTTACCATACCTTAACTAATGAATACCCATGAAATTGAAGAAGAAATTAGTTGAAAACCCATCTTCTAGCTTGAGCTTCATCAAGGTCTTCCATGGAGTTTTGAGAGAATCTATTTTTGAGAGGGAAGGGTCAATTTGAAGAATGGGGTCTAATTCTAGGTTTAGGGGTTTTAACCAACTTAAAATACCCTAAAATAGGTATAATAACCGTTTATAATAATTCTCCAAAGTACCCAAACTACCCTTCACTTAGTTGGACCTTTTAAACAAGTAAAACTTGAGTTTTATTTTCCCAGATTTCGTCGGGGATCAAGTTCGCGACGCGGAGGTGTTCCCGCAAGTTTCTAGAAATTAAATTCCGAGACAGTAGAGTCCGCGGTGTCTCCGCGATGCGGAGCCACTTTTTGGTCATAGGTGGAGCAGGTCTGCGACGCGGAGCCACTCCCTTCATGCACAACTTGCACGCTGCCTTGGCAGCTTGTTTGGCCAAGGGTTGGGGTCCTCCTCGGGGACCCTTAGGGTGGTTCCGGGGCGTCGTATTTGAACGTTTTGACCCTAAAAACATTTATTAAGACACTAGGGTCATCTCCACTGATTTTAGACTCCAAACAACACATAAGAACATGAACAACATACTAGAACACACCAACACGTAAAAGACTAGTTTCCGAACGTCTTGGTCGTCCCTTGACATTTGACTTCCAAACTCTTTAAAACTGACTTAAAAGGTTATTCCTCATTATTTTTAACAAGTTATTAATGCATAAAACTCATGTGAGGCTCTACTTTATCCTATTTCATTTTGAGGGGTGTTACAGTTATGATATGTACTCACCCCGACATTTGTATTGTTGTGAGTCTAGTTAGCAGGTATCAATCCAATCCTGGAAGAGATCATTGGAAAAAAGTAAAGAAAATATTCCGATACTTGAAGGGAACTGCAGATCATACACTTTGTTATAGTGTATCTGATTTATTCATAAGAGGTTATACAAATGTTGATTAGGTTGGTGACTGGAATGATAAAAAATCAAAATCCGATTATGCTTTCTTACTAAATGATGGTGCTATTTCGTGGAAAAGTAAGAAACAAACTTGCACAACTCTTTCAACCATGGAATTTGAATTTGTGGCTTGTGCGTCTGTAGTACAAGAAGTTGTTTGGTTAAAGTATTTGAGCATTGCAAAGAATTCTAAGGGTCCCTTGATTCTATATTGTGATAGTCAAGCGGCTATCACATATACGAAGGATCGTAAATATCACATCAAGACCAAACACATTGACATCAAGTATAACTTTGTGAGAGACGTAGTGGCAAGTGGAGAAATAACTTTGCAATACATTCCTACAAGTGAAATGATAGTTGATCCTTTTACGAAGGCCATTTCTAGATACTTGTTTGAAAAACATGTTAAGGCTCTAGGTTTGCGTAGAATATAATGATATTTTAGTATTGTAAAATAGCTTGATTGTTATAATATTCTCTTCTATATAATACTATTGGATTTATATTCAAATATAATATGCATGTGATAATTTGTAAGAAATAAAATGTGTCGAACAAGTCGCGAGATTGACTCTTTCACACGAGCAATTGCCTCTTACGTCGGGAAGCGTGAAGAGATGAGTTTCACCACCATATTATGACTTGTTTTATGAACCAGAAAAAATTTTCTCTAAGAAAATGAATTTAAGGATCACTCGAAAAGAGAAACTAGGGTTAAACATCTTGAGGTGTTCAGATTGAGGTCTGTACGATGTTGGTTAATCAAAAGAATGAGACACATGCACCATTATAAGGTGAAAACATCGTAGCATGTGTTTTATACCACGTGTGTCAAGCGATCAATGGGTCAATGAAAGAATAGTTCCCTGCTTCTTCATTGTGTGAGACGGGATTCACCTTAGGGCGGGGCTCTAGCAAAACGCCTTGAGACTCTAGTGTGGGGCTTAGTTCTATAAGACTTACTCCCCAAGCGCTCGATTGTACGCACTAAACACTCCCAACACTCAGGGTTCGCCTAACAGATCTTACAAAAATTATGAATTAAAATCTTTAGTTAACATTGTTGACCCTCATAATTCTTGAATAAATGAATGAAACTTAATAATTTTTTAATCTATAGAAATAAGAAGATTGAGAGCAAGTCAAAGAATAAGTTGTTGTATCACATTTTTACTATTTCATAACACTGTGAAAGTGATTATATATTACGTAATATTTCTTTTAAAAATACGTAGCGAAATTTTATTTTTTCACTTATGATTGGTTTTCATGGTTTTGTCATATGTCTCAAAATTATCATATTTTATTTAGCTATTTGAAAGTAATATTTATATTCATGATGGAGTGATGTTTTTATTATAATACTAGTAAGTTTTATTGATTATTTTCTTTTAGGGGGTTAATTGTATAGTATGATAAACATAATTTTTTAGAAATAATGATTCTTTTATTATTAGAAAGTTAAGATGTTAGATTATTTATACTTGAATAATCATGTTAAAAGTTTTATTTTTTATGAGTTTCTTTAATCATGTTTGTAATTATTTCAAACTATTGATGTATTTTTATAATTTTGTGTTATTATATTATTATACTATATTGCAAATTAAAAATTTAAAGATCCGTAAGGCTTACGCCCCACGTCTCAAGGCTTACACCTCACCCTATACTAAGTAAAACGCCCCGCCTTTCAAAACGTTGTGTGAGACTCTGAAAAGTTAAAATGACTTTTCAATGAAATATCCTTTGAGCTTTTGTTGTTTCTTGAAGTTTCAATCGATGTTGCTACTTTAGCATGTTACTAATAGCCATGAATGATTCATCAATGCAGTACATGTCTAGGAAAGCAGTTGAATTGGATCTTATAGATTCGAGTAAATAGGAAAGACGATTAGTTGAATAATAAACTTGTATACACAAGCCGACTATTGCACTAAACATATAGAGTGTATTTGTGTGTATAAAGTTAAACATGAACTCGAGTTAACCTCTTTAAGAGGATGAGGGGTTGAATAAGTAACTATTGAAGTAGTGAATGAAGTCTGGGGTATTGTGAGTAATGATGTCCTTATAATAACAATGAATTCTTTCCACATGTGATTGAATTCCTATGTAGGGCTTGTAAAACCTTAAAGGTAAGTTCTTGATGTTCACATGTCGCACGAAGTATTTGTCGTATGAATTGTGTGTTTAGTTGATGTTGTGTTGGTTTGGGTCTTGTCCACCATGTGCGAAGTGGGAGATGTAAGTTTTGAGTTGTGGGTCGCTCATATGGACCGACCCGACCCGATTTGACCCAATCCAATCCAAGATTGTTTTTTTTTACCAATTGAAAAGGGGATAGTAACTGTTCCAACGTTAATATGCTCTCCTTTTTAAATTAAGTTTATTTCTTTTTACTTTTTAGATCAATGAAGACAAAAAAAAAAAGAAAAACAACAAAAAATCAAAAGAGAACAAGAAAATCTTCTTAGATTAAAGACACACAACAAAAAGAACATTTAGTTTGTGAAACGCTATCTTTGTTTCCTAGTGATTCAAAGAAGGATTTGGAGCAAATCATCCAGTTCGTGAATTTCATTCCGCTGCAACAATCAAAGGTACACAAATCTGTACCAAATGTTGTTTAAATTCTTTCAGACACTGTTAGACTTTGTAGAACTGATCACATTGACATTTTAAATTGTTACTTTTTCTGTCTCATATTAGATGTACACTTTCAATTTTACACGGTAATTAAGAAATCATTAACAGATTGATCAACTTTACTATTTTACCCTTTGTTCATATTAATTAGCCTCTTGAAAAAAAAAATATTCTTGGGTCATCAAAGTTTGTTTAAACTTCCAAAGGACATATTAATTGTACGGGTAAAATGAGAAAAATTAATTAATTCTCTCTTAATTTAGTAAGTGAATCAAGTAATATGAAGAAAATATTTTTAGTAAAATGTCCATCTAATATGAGATGGAGGAAGTATGTTTTTTGTATCTATGCGTTGATTTGACTTGAAGAATAAAATAAAAGATATCAAATGGTGATCGACTTATGTTAGTGGAGGTGACACTTTACTTCTTCATTGCCTGCAGTTATGTAGACAGTAGACATTGGTATAAATTTTGTAAATCAACAACCTCAAAAAGTTGGAACTTAAATCACAAAAAATAAATTATTGGCTTACCTCTTCATATTCATTAGCTTCTGTGAGAAGATAGTAATTTATGTTAGCAATCAAGAATAATTTTAAAACAAATGTACAAAATGACTAATTGTATATCGAGAATGGCTAATTATACCGAATCAGATAGCAAAAAAATGAGATGTTTGTTGCGAATTACAAATAAAATATACTATGACTACAACATTTAATTTGAATTAATAATTTGTTATTTCATATAATTTTCCCTTTTATCTTTTTGAACGATTTGCATAGTTATTTGATCACAAAGGATAGTACTAAAGAACTAATTCAACATCCCTTAATTAAGGAGAACAGACAGAATTATATTTGTTAAAAATATACAAAGATATACATATTCACAGATATATTGATGCAAAGATATGTCCAAATATAAGATCTCCAACTCTCTCACTTGTTGAAGCACAAGATTTATTTTCACAGCTGATAGTCTCAAAAGCTCCCATCCATAATTTTCCTACAAATACATGAAGATCGTGTTGTATCATTGTCTGCATTTTTTTAAGTAAATAAATTTATACGACTTTTCACCGTGTAAAATTTTTATATATGTTGTAACCAACATTCTTCAGACTTGTATTTGTTCTTTACAGTATCTTGAAAATTCCTCTGCATCCAAGCATAGTTGATCTTTTGTTTACTTGATAGGTGTGAAGCATTGCAGTGATCCTAGCAGAGCTATGTGGTGCATGAAACACTGCATTGGCTGCTGGAAATAACTTGTATATCTTTATCGGTACCTTATAATACACCAAAAACTTCCATTTATATGAATCTTTTCTATATTCATTTTGTTAAGTTCAAATCCATTTCGTCAGAATCCATAAAAGCTTGAAATAAATATAACGAAATTTAACAAGTAAGAGAGTGGTGGACCAAATTTGGAATATGGATAGCAGTCTTTAGCAGGGATAAATCAATCACGGAAATGTAATCAATGAAATCCTCAATAAAACTGCCTAAAAATCTTTAAAAATAATTGGTGCCTACGGAAAAAGGATCTTGTGCCTAACTCAATCCACAAAAGCTAGTTCATGAGGTGAGAATTGAGAATTGACCATATAAGGAGAAAACCATAAACTAAGAAAGACAGTATTTAGACAACATTTCTTCATCAAATTCAACATAAGGGAGGGAGGTACGCCAAGCTATCAAGTCGGTGAAACAGTCGAGGTGCATGCAAGCTTACCAGAAGAGAAGAGGGAATAGGTTCCATATTAGGCAAAAAAGAGAAGAGAAGACTCACATGAAGTTAGTTCTCATGGCAGTATGGAGCCTCTGCAAAGTATCCATTAACAGTTAAGAAGAGGTCACAACATTCTCATATGTAACCAAGGGAGATGGATATGGATGATAATTTGGAGGTGCTATTCTGAGTAGGACTGGACTATTTTCAGCAGAAGATGATGCCATTTTCAACTTCTTATAACATGTCACTATTTTCTCAAGAACCTCTAAGCTGCAGACTACAGAAATACAAATGAACACAGCCATAAATACCACCAAAATCACAAAACAAAACGAAGCTCAATTTCCATGTAAAATGTAAGTGATAGAAAACAGACAAAAGAGCATCATTAGAGACTAATGAGTAGTTCAAAAACAGAAACCAGTGGTAATTATACACAGTCCAAAACATGGAAAAAGATACAAAATACTCATAAGAAACAGACAAATCAGAAACCAGAAAGCAAAAAGAAAGAGATAGATGTACAAAGAAAGAAAATACATACAAAAGCAGAGAGAGAATTGAATATCTGTATCACCATGAAAATGCCACTGGAAGAACTGAATAACGACAACAACCCCATTATGTGAAGTAACTCCAAGTACCATAACAAAATACCCAAACCCCAAGAAAAGCATAGCTGTTACAGCCATGAATTGTCTCAGAGTACCAATTGTAGGAATCAAGAAAACCTATAACAAAACTTCATGAATCAACAATAGAACTGGAAAAGTGGATGTGAACATCAGAAAGTAAAGCATAGAAGTAGCTAAAACAAATCAAATATTTAAAATCAGCACAAAATTTGAAGGCTATTTCAAATTGAGGAAATCGTAGGAAAAATTGAAGGCACCATAAATCTCCAAGTTAGAATCTTATTACACATGACGCTTGCGGAGATGGGATAAAGCTAAGGAACACCAAAAAGTGGTAAGTTAAGAAAGCTCGAAAATACAGAGAAGTCCAAAGTCAAGAAGAAGAAGAGGAGTTGAAACAGAGGAAAAAATGGAAAAGCCAAAGGAACCCCAAAAGAATAAAATTTTGTTCTGTTTTATCACCATTCATTTTCCTTCAATTCTATTTGAATTCTAGCTGGATAAATAGAAAGACTTTAAGTCAATCTAGTACTATATCACGTTAACATCGCTTGCAGACAAACAGTATAACTTAAGAAAATTGATAATCTAATTCCTTTAGGAAAACGCCGGAGGAAAGAAATGGAACCAGAGAAAACAATAATGTAAACCAGAATCGGTCAGAAGGCACAGGCTTATACAACTTGCCAAGAGCATCTGCGCTGAGACGAATAGGTGCTACTCAATAACTTACCCACATTTTGACATCCCTCATTGCCCAGTCCACATTATTTTTAGGTTGTCTCCAACCGACATGATCACGTGCTGATGGAAGCAGCAGGGCTGGGTCAACAGAGCATATAATCATATAGATACATAGTCAAAACATAATCGGTTATTTCCCAATACTTTAGTCATAGGATCCGGTGTCTACATCCCAAAAAAGAACTCGGAGCCTAAAGAGAAGAGATTTCAGTCTACAAGAAGAATGTCCAAGTTGTTACACTGAGAAATAAAGGAGGATAAAAGAAGAGTTCATTCTGACCAATGACGGAAGCCACTGAAATCAGAGTTTACCAAGAACCTTGAACAAATGATTGAGCACAAGACTACTGGAATACAACCTTGATATCACACTATTATATAAAAGGTTCACAATATTTACAATAGACACAAGCGTGTCGTGCAGATACACTGATCCAAACATTGTTGCAGTAGTAGTGATAATACAACCCAAAAAGTTAAAGAGTGTTGGGAGTTTATAGTTACAAGATGATGGTATATTAGTCTAGAACAACAACATGGTACAATTGGAGTCCGCGTAAGCTTCTCCAGTCACAGTATTTATGGCCCAGCAAGATGTCAAAGTACCTAAAAGTTGAACGGTAGAGATATTGGCAAGGAAGTGAGAAAGATACTACAGCAAAATTTGAGACAGAATATACTACATTAATTCCACAAATTTACAGCCAAAGGTGATAGTTTTATGGTGAAGTTATGTTAATAATGAACATTTACTTAGACGAAGGTGTAATACAACATACCTAACTGAGTGTGGCATAACCACTTGACGCAAAATCTGAATCCCTGAGGCAGCCCAAAAACTTGAAAAAGTTGAGTACCATCTCTGTTACTTCCTTCTCCCCAACTTCTTATAACAGGACCTTCATACCAAGTGAGGTTGTGCAGATTGAGAATCCCAAAAGATATGGTTTTTTAGTAACCAAAAATACCAAAATGAGGAACATACTTCCTGTAATTAAATGTAAGTATATCAAATTGAATCATTAAAGTAGTCATAGCTACTTTGATGTCATATTATAACAGATAAATGTGAACATACAACTGAATGGAGTTAAACTTAAGTACTCTGGAAAAGAAATGAAGAAGCTTAAAAACTTAAAAATATAAAAATCAGTAGACATTCAGAGCAGAACATGTATAATCTCTTACTACAAAGAGTACACAAGTGAACGCAGTTGACATTTCGATCCGACAGAAGTGACCACCAAATGGAACTTCCTAACAGATTTGTACACTTGCCCATAAGAACTCGAATATAGACAACACAGAGTATACTTTGATGTAGAAGCCAAAAACTTAAAAATACTACTTGGCGGCTGTAGACATTCTGAACATATCCCAACTTCTTCACTATTCAATGTACCCATGGGGACATAACTATTTTCTATTGCTGCAAATTATTGAAAAGTGCACATGCTACAAATAGTCAGTGTAAGATTCTCGTATAAGTGTATGAACATTATTATTTCCACTGACCGCATATTTATTTGAAGAAGGTAAATGAAGGGGTACAGATAGAAGAAAATATATAGCTGAAGCTCTAAAGCAACCATTAGTTATTCGTTATTGTTGACATGTTTGCCTTGACACAGTTGAGTGAATTTTTATTAAGTCATCGACCTTCGGAACACTTAACATTATGTAGTCTAATTGAATTTAAAAAAGCATAATAATGAACTAACGAGCCTTCGAAATAGAGGTCGAAAGACTAATATGAATCTTATTAATGTAAGGTCATTATGAAATAATGGCTGGAATAACTTTGGAGGACCTGTTGAGACAAACTCAATTTCAGTGTCCTTGGTTCTATCAGTTATGGAGTCTTCCTCTGGTTCTTTTAATTTCACTTAATTCCTCATTACTGATTGTTAGGGAAAATACCATGTGTTGTAATGGACTCGTAGCTCTCAGAAGAGAATAGATTCTTAAAATTACTTATCTAAGCAAGCCTTACAATTCTTCCGTTTCCAACCCCTTAATATGTTATTATCAGAACTAAATAGGCATGAGTATCTGAAATCTAGCAATAATCCACATTTCAGCTAGACATATTTAGTAAGCTCATACTGGTGCTTGTCAAGTTAATTGTAACATCCTTTTAGAAAGGGGAAAAAAGACCGACTAATTTGCCTAACTTCACCGACAGGTTCACTAACCTTTCACAACTTCTTCATTGGCGTGGGTGGTTCAATTGAGGCACCGCTGCTGGAAGATTCAGATTCAACAAATGCCGCTTTCATCTCTACCTCGCCAGCATCGAACGATTTGGCCTGTTTAATGTTCCTCTCGCTAGTGCCTGGTAGAGATACATGTTCTTTTTCCGTGTAGGACAGAACTGTTAGACTTGAATAAGTAACATTAGAGTTTGTCCAGGATGACTTTCTCAGTTGAATGTGAAATAGTCTCTTCGACAACATTTGTTGGGTCTGATCAACACGGAGAAGTTGGTTCTGGAAACAAAAAGAAATCGTTTGCAGAAGTATATTAAGTATTTATAAACACAGACGCTAAGAAATATAAGTAAGAGGTAACCTTGACGCAGGTTCTGTCAAATATGTCCTCTGCCTTCATGGAGAGAAGTTTTTCGGCCGGATCACCAGAAATGAAGACACTTGTTGAACCACTGCCATCAATCAGATCAATTTGGAAGGTACACCTACAAGCATAATGAGTTAATACTTGAAATTTTATTTGTATATATGCGATATTTTACCACAATAAATTTATGTATATAGCATAAACGTAATACTGAGGCACCAATGTTGTATGTCTTTGACATTTAGCGCAATCAAACTGCTGCTTCTTCTCTTCTGTGCATTTTTTCTGTTTGCAGCCTGAACATTCTAGGACGCAAAACTTTTGAAGATCATCTGATATTGACATTTCGGCCTCAATGTGGAAAAATCCAACCTGTAATGCCCAACAAAAACTGTATATCTAACTCTATTCCATCAATAATTTGAGCTAGTCTAAATATTTCTGAAACCTACTGAAGCTGCTGTTGTAATTTCTGCAATAGAAACGACTCGTCGGTGAACAGGATTCACGGTAAGAGCAGTGGATGATCCTGCGAAGTTACCCGACACATTGCCCAAAAAGCACGTCTTTGTTTGTCTCTGCCCTATTATGACAATAGAAAAATTGCGAAATATGCTTTTTATGGCATGCTAAAGCTAGAGATGTATAGTAAGAAGTCAGTACTAACTGATCAACTGTAATGCTTGCGGATAAGTAGGATTTATGCATATCGTGGAGTTGAATCTGGTTTGCAAGGATAATCCTGTACATATGAAATGACCGTGTAATAGTGTATGGTATAAAAAAACGAGATTTCAGTAAAACAATGTAATTCACGCATACCATGATAACCAGAGATTCCAATGTTCCTTGCAAGAATTACATGGAACTCTTTACCCTTTCCCATTTGAGCTTCCAATTCAGCTCCTTCAATTTCCTTGAAGTCGTCCCATAAAGTAAGCAGAAAGCATGAGGAATACATGAATATTATTTTTTCTCGAATCTATAATAAGATTGTGTCAAAAATCTGAAAACATAAATACCAATGTATAACACAGAAGGTTGTACTTGCTGATCATCAGAAATAGTAAACCTCGCGACACCTATTTTAAGTGCGGCCTGCATATTTTGAAGGGCCACAACGGAGAACAACTCTGGTAGAAATAAAGAAATATGAGGTCATTACATGTGGGGACATAAATTTTTGCGACCTAATTGTTAGTAAGAGGAATATACCAATTTCTGCATTAGGACCAGGAGTCAGTTGAGCAATATTGGCAAAACCTGTGGTATGTAACTTGGTCGGTGGCAACAGTGGTTTCTCAAGCTGGTTATTTGGTTTGATATGTTCGATCAAAGTTTCTTTATCAAGCACCCAATAAAATTTATGTATTATCTTTCCGTATGAAGGTAGTGAAACTTTCACTCTGGCAGTAGAGATTACATATGTATCCAACAATATAAGCTTCTCTGCATAATAGTCAATATCATCACCATATACAACTGCCCTGATTTGTTGTTCCTGTAAAGTTGGTGAACCTTGTGAGATACAGATAAATTATATAATTATGCCTAGAGGATGAGCGACGATAATAATAAGCGAGAGGACCTGCTCGTCTTCCAAAATCAGATTTTGGAATCGGAATTTCATCTCCAAACTTAGTCTGTCACGACTTATGTCCACAATTTGGACTTAGCAAGTCCAATCGGGAGTGTCAGTGGTTATTCCTTCAATATTCAGTCTTGGCGCCATATGTCTTTATCTTCACAATGAGAGCCACAACAATTAGAGTTCTTTTAAATTCGTAAACTCTTGGTAATGGTAAGACACACATGCAAGATTAAATGGTGGAATTTTTGAAATCTAGAATCTCTATGAGTCTACTGTTAAAGAACAAAGTTCATTACAACACATCATCAAACACCTGTTGTACAATACAGAGACAATAATAATATTAACATGCAATAGAAATTAACTAATCAAAAAATGAAAGCAAGAGACCAAAAAATATATTTAGCACTCCAATTCTTCAAAGAAATTGAAATACCTCAAAGAAGAAACAACAAAGCTGAAACATCAAAGACGAAACGACAAAGAAGTGTGCATGAGCAAAACCAAGAAAGAGGAGATTCAGAGAAGCACAATCTAGAAACTGCACAAAAAGAAAACAAAAGGACATAAAACAGACCAAAAATAAGAGATGATTCATAAAAGTACAATGAACAAACAATTGCATAAAAAGAAAACAAATCGATGAAAACAACAAAGGGAAAACGAAAAACCTACCAATTTGAAGCTTGAAGAATTTGAGCTGTAGAAGTTTAGCTGAGAGAAGGTAAGGTGATGGTTCACTTTTGATTTGTTTGATTTCCGTATAAATGTAAAGGCTATAGGACAGCATACATGCAAATTAATATAGAACCCTCCACGTGTTGAACGACCAATAAAAGAGGGCCAGAAAGAGTAAGAATGGATCAATTATAGTTTTTGCATATAAAGGTACAAACACTTAAGGTTAAAGGTACAAACACTTGATGCCCTGATACTTGTAAAAAGGTACAAATACCTAATGCTAAAGGTACAAAGAGTTAATGCCATGCTAGTCCCATTGTTGTTGGCTTATATAAAAGAGAAAAGAGAGTATATATATATATGTTGTGATTGCGGATATATGTTTTGCTTACTGGAATAGCCGCGTGATCCTACCAATACATTGTGGTTGTGTACTGATACTGTACTTCGTCGTTCTTTGTTGAGTACAGGGCATCTTCAGGCGGCTACTGATAGATCTCAGCTAGGAGATCAGTGATCGAGACCGGATTTTAAGGGTGAGCCAATTCTTTCAGGCTGCCATGGAGTCCTTCATTTTGTTTAGTCCATTCTCTTCGGACTCAGACTATTGTTTAGATTTCTTACGTTTGGTTGGGGTTGTACCTCTCTTTCTTAGACTTGTTGAACTTTAGAGTTTTGGTACAATGACTTTCAGGTAACCTAGGGGTTAAACTTCCATAATAGTTTGTTTAGTGGTTTTATTAAACCTTTGGAGTTTATGGGAACTCTATTTTTATTGTCATTTAAACCTGCTTCCGTATCTTTAAATGCTTTAGTTGTCGTTAAGTTGCTTAGTTGGGTTGTAGTAGTGGTTCTCCCACCGAAGGGTTAGTGTGAGTGCCAATCACGACAGTTTGAGTCGTGACACCACATAACTAGAATTTTGTAATCCAGTATCCCTCTCTTGTTCCAGTAAAAACACTTAAGACATTTTAACTAGGCAACCCGTATATATCTTGTAGGAATATTTTAGCTAGCAACTTGTCTTTCTCTGAGTTGTCATCATCCATATCAAGTAGACATGAACTCACAACTGCATATATAATGGAGTGATATATTTATATAACACGACTTGTCATTTATGATGTTGTATGTACATGTTATAATAGTTTTACGTATTAGTTTTCTGATTCTATTAGTCTTTTTTATTAATTGGGTTCATTTGATAGTTTGTGTTATTCCCTATGAAAACTAAGTACTCCATTAATTACATTGTGAGAAAAAGAGAGAGGTTTGATTTTTATTTCTAAACTATTTTAATTGAGGTCAAATCATTTTGTCTTTATTTATTATCTACAATAAGAAAGTATGGTGATGAATATTATTACTTCATTTTAAGCCATTGTGAATTATCACCCAATTTAATGTAGTGTATTGAATTTGTATGATAAACGGTCAAAAGAAACGAGTTGTAAAAGAAGAAAAATTATAAAAAGAAAGGGAAAAGGGAAGGTAAATAAAGGCAAAAATTAAGCACAAAAAAACTTAATATATTTTGATTCTATTGATTTGAGTCAAATGAAATTAGGGTTATATTTTTTTGGGTTCATATAATTCCTTTGTTTATTTATTTACGTTTTCTTTAAAAGAATCCAAATAAGAAGAAAATTATAAGAGCTCTAATTTTATTTTTTTATTTGTTTTTAAACCCCTTCCTAGGAGCTCTCACCCCTTTTGCTCCCTTGGTGACTCGAACTCGCAACCTTTGGGTTGGAAGTGAGGGGTGCTTACCATCCGAGCAACTCCCTCTTGTCAAAAAGCACTAAAATTTAACTCTTCAACTAAGGAAAAATATTTGAGTTAGATACTTAATAGACATATGTTATTTGTAAAAGGGCAATCCATGCTTTTAATGTATAGACTCACAAAAAGAATCTTATCCTTTTTGAGCTTCTTTTCTTGATTTATTGGTTTTTTACGAAGGATTAAAAGAAGAGTTTATACTATAAATTAAAGAAAAATAAAAATATAGAGGAATATTTATAACTCAGTGTTAACTAATAGTGAATGGATTAGAAGATTAACAAAAATAATTAATGTAATTAATTTTTTCATGCATTTTAATATTTGAATATTATAAAACAATCTTTAATAAAATATAATTAGATTTTTTAATATTATCGCGCGAATCAAATTCACTAGTTAGTATAAAAGTTTGAATGATTTCCAAATATTTTGAAGATTCATTAATGTATTGTTTTGATTTCAATTAATATTATTCTATTCTTTTTTATTTTATTTTGATCAGATCTATAAATTTTCTTTTATTCAACAAAAAATAAATTATGAAACTCTATTAACCAACATATTAGAAAAGCATTAAGGAAATTAAAGTTATGTATATAAGTAACTAGTGAACTCATCCGTGCTTTGTGCGGTTATAAAAAACGATAAGATGTCATTATATATTTATTCAGATATTTAATTGTTTTCATAGAGAAAAATATTTTGATAGTACTTAAATGACTTTCAACAAAGTCATAAGTTTACTCTTTTGAACCATAAAAATATAATTAAATTTACAACAATATTTTTTTTTGTATAAAATAAAAAATAAAGAGAAATCATAAAGAGAATTATAAAAAAAAAAGAATGCAACATTATTTTTACCCTACTTACAGTCCTAATCATTAAAAAATAAAAATAAAAATTACGAAATCAATACACAATCTTCCAAACTCTTGTCGACATCCATTCCACAAGTTGATCACCATTCAATAGTTTTATTCTTCGAGTCAAATTAAAGAATGAATAAAATAAGTATCGAAAACATATAATTTAAAAGACTAATGTGATCATTTTTCCAAAGTCCTACGATGCTTTTATTTATAGGACTATAATATGAATAACAAATAATGCCAAGAATATGACTATTAATTATTTAGAGATTATGATAATAAAACTATGAGAGTAATGAAATAATGACCATTAAGTTTTGTATTAAAGAATATAAATGAATAATTAATTGACATATTTATTATTCGACAATAAAAAATAGAAAAATTGTAAGAGTAAAAAATAAGAAAATAAACAGAATTCTTTGCCAAAGATTATAATAAAGATGAAAAACTTAAGAAACTCAACATATTATTGTGTAGATTTTAGTGTTATTTAAAACTTGTAATGAAGTATTTTATAATTGAAAATTCACGGGGAAAAAAATATATTTAGAAGTTTTTGAGGAACTAACAAAAAAAAAGAGAAGAGATAATTATGTCCAACAAAGTCACAAGTTACTATTTTAAACCAAATGGAATTATAAATTTACGACAATCAAAATTTTATATAAAATACAAAATAAAGAGAAATCATGAGAAAACTATAATAAATAAATAAATAAATAATACAACATCATTCTTACGATCTTAATTATTAAAAAATTATGAAATTAATATACAATCTTCCGAGCTCTTGTCGATATCAACTTCCACAAGTCACCATCATCATTCAATAGTCTTTATCTAATTCTTCAAAAACCAAAGCATCAACATAATAAACACTAAAAACATGACACTTATGTGGAGTAGTAATTGAGACATTCATTTTTGTACAATAATAATTAAAAAAAAAATGTCAACCAAAGATATAAAAGATGAAGAAAAGAAAAATGAAAATAAAGTAATCATCATACATTTCTCAAAATAGGTTTTTATAAGTGTGATTTTAAGGAATTATAAATTTATAAATTAAACAATTTGAAGGTTATGAGTATGAAAGGTTATGAATATGAGAGATTATGAGTATAAAAGGTTATGAATAGACATTACTAAATTAATTAAGATTTGAATATATGTAATTGAAGAGGTGTGAATTAAAGAGATGATTTTATAAAATAAAATAATTGATTTTTTTTTAGAGAAAATGTCAAAAAGCCACAAAAATAAATAAATAGGATCCTTGGCCATTGAAAGGTGCCACATCACTTTTTTATTATCTAGCTTTATATATAGAGATATTCTTTGTACAGTCTTACATTTTAATTCCGGATAGTGTGTGTTATATTATTCAAATAAATGTGTAATAAATACGTAATAAAAAGGGCAATGAAAGATTACTATACCTAATTTACTATAAAAATATAAATTATTTAACCAATTTTTGAAGTAAGATAAAAGAAATCAGAAAGAAAAGGCAGAATTAAGCAATGAAAATTTTATGGGTAATTTGTATCCATAATTTAATAGAGAAGTAAATAATTAAAATTTAATGTGCAAATAAATGCACAAAATGAAAGAAAAACTATACCGTAACTTCTTGCTAGCGTGTATGACTTTTTGTTAGCAATAGTTAAGCAATTAGAATTATCATTGGCCTGAAACAATAAATAATAAATAAAGAAAAAAAAAGGAAAGAGTAAAGGTGCAATGAAAAAATTTCAAATATAGAATAATTTATTTAACTATATTTAAATAAGTTATAAAAATATATTTTATTTTAAACTTTTTCCTTATGTAGTTTTAGTATTTCACCTTTATATTATCAGATTATATTTTTAACTCTCCTTTAATAAATTCATTACATTTTTTTCATATATAAGTGTATATCTTTTGTAATTTGAATTATTCAGTTTATGACTTTCCCTACTCTCAATTAAAAAAAAAAACTAAGAGGAATAAGTAAGGAGAAAAATAAAACAAAAATTAACGTGACTTTAAGGATCTAAATTAATTTTCTTTCCTTTTTATGTTTTACTAGGTAATTTATCCGCGCATCGCGCGGGCATAAATAATCTCTCTAAGCTTTTGAACAACATTTTCTAATAATCGATTGTTATAAGAAAAAAAAAGTAAATTTAGTAGATTTTAAGAACATTTCAACAGAAATTAATTGATTTGATATTATCACATATCTCAAGAATTTTAAATATATAATGAATGATTAAAAATATCATAATATATGTTTGATGATATAATTGTCTTGTTAAAACTGAGTGTTGTTTTTATGTAGCGATTAAACATATTTTTTTCTATTTTTTTGTACATGAAAAATATAGAACTGATAATTTTATGGTTAGAATAACTCCTTGTTAAAAATAAATTATATAAAAGTTTTCGATAATAAATATTAGTTATAAATAAGTTAAGACCGTTAAAAATGTACACCACAACAACATAAATAATTTATTTTAGAGACAATCTACTTGTCAGATGTCAAACGTTCACCACATTTCGTTATTGTTACTTTGTTACTCTAACAAAATTTATAGAAGGAGGAAAATAATTTGAAACAACAAAAAAATAATATTGTTGACCCTTTTAGAAATTCATTCTTCATTAAACTGTTGCTCTGAAGGCCCTTCTAGATGCTTCATCAATGCAACTTTACGGTTTTTCAAGAAATATGTATGTATAGTTGTTGCATTATGAAAGTACAAGTATATCAAAATGTTGGATTCTAGACTCATGTTAAATAAATATTCTCAAACATTAAAAAATTAAAAATGAGTCTAACCTAGATAACTCAAATGCTCAGCAATGACTTGGGACATAAAGGACAACAAATCAATGTTAATAGACATATTTTTGTAGCTTAAGATATTACTTTTATTTAGAGCAGGTTTTATTTCATATTCTTCAAATTAAGCTTGCTGAAAATAGTCAGAACTCACACAAAAAATATTTAGTAGAGCTTAATGAGAATGGAAAAAAAGAAAAACATTAAAAGGACGAAAGCTTTGTCCAAGTGAGATCATATACATACCAAATGAAAAATAATCAATACAATTTTAAGGAGACAACAAAACAGCGAGAAAAAATATACATTAAAGGGAGTAAACTATGAAATATCCAATGATGATAACTTTAACACCCTGTATCTGAAACAGACCAAAAATGCAGATTTTGAGAAGTTGCAGGTGCAACTTACGGTCACCATCCACGGACCGTAGATCAGACCACGGTCCGTGCTGGTGGTCCGTGGTTTACCACTGCAGCCCCTCCCCAGAA
>JAJOOO010017272.1:0-26902 GCA_029582685.1 Solanum piurae
TCTTATGAATGTATGCATGAAGTAGGTTGCTTAATGTGATACTTGGCTTTGAATAGGGTTATGGGGTTCTATTCTTGGCATTGCACTAGTATTGCTTGTGTTGTCTACATGTTGGGATGATACTATGTTGGTTTGGACTATGATGCTTATTTTGTGTGCATATTGGATTTACTTGGTAAAAAGCAGGTTTTGACTAAATGTCCTTTTATGCATGTTTCAATGGTTTTTATGCATAGTAGCCATACTTAGTACATTTGTTGTACTAATCCATATTTTCTCCTTTTTTCCCCAACATTTAGGTTCGGGCCGTTGAGGATTCAAGCTTACTTCTCAAGACACTTGGAGTTGCTTTCCCAAGTTGGTGAGTCCTCAAGTCCGAGGACAAGACCATATGATCTAGCTTCTATGTTTAGTTCTTTGCTTATGTTGAAAGAGATTGTTGTACTTTCCTATTTCAAGACTTCTTATTGATGTAAGGGCTAAGTCCCATTTTCGATACTTCTATGTCTAGATGGTACATTATGACAAAGTTAGATTCTATTTTTCATATATGAAGTGAAGTTGAACTTCCAAAGTAAATTTTTTAAATTTTCCGTGATTTTATTCTGTGATACATGTTATGATGAATGCTAAGGGATTGTATAAGACATCTTTGAGGTCGAATACGCCGGTAACGACTAGGAGGTGCTCTCGGGTCGTTACATAGAGGGCGTCCACAAGGTGGGCAAGGAGGAAATCAGCGAGGCCATAGGGGCCGGGGAAATGGTAATGCAGGTAGAGGAGCAATGCAGCCAGGCAAGGAGGTCGCCCATCATGATGATAGGGCTCACTGTTATGCCTTCTCGAGCAACACCAAGGTTGACGCGTCTGGATTGCTACTGTCTTGTTTGATCTGGGGTCTACTTATTAATATGTGTAAGTTCAATTTTCCTTGGGATTTTGATATGGTTTGTGATGTACTTGATGCCCCCATCCATGTTTCTACCCCAGTTGGAGAGTCTGTTATAGTCACCCATGTCTATCGTACTTGTCCTATCTTTTTTATGGGTTTTAAGACTTGGGTTGATTTGGTTAATCTAGATGACAAACTTTGATATAATCTTAGGTATGACTTGGTTGTCCCCTTATTATGTTGTGCTTAATTGTAATGCTAAGTTTGTGATTCTAGAGATTTCGGTTAGGGAAAAGTTAGAGTGGGAAGGGGTGTACAAGCCTAAGCCCGCTAAGTTCATATCCTCTATTCGGGCTAGGAAATTGGTGGGGTTGGGATGTTTGGCATATTTGGCTCATATTCGGGATGTTGAGGTTGAGTCTCCCTCTATTGAGTCTATTTCTGTAGTTTCTGAATTCAAGGAAGTATTTCCTACCAATTTGTCTGGTATGCCTATGGATAAGGATATATATTTCTGCATTGACTTGGAACCTGACACTCACCCCATCTCCATTCCCCCTTATCGCATGGCTCCAACAGAATTAAGAGAGCTTAAAGCTCAAATCCAGGAGCTTCTTGATAAAGGCTTCATCCGTCCTAGTGCTTCCTCGTGTGGTGCTCATGTCTTGTTTTTAAGAAAAATGATAGAAGTATGAGGATGTCCATAGACTACCGGCAGTTGAATAGGGTCACCATTCAAAATAAGTATTCGTTGCCTCAGATGGATGATCCTTTCGACCAATTGCAAGGTGCGTCAGTTTTCTCTAAGACTGATCTAAGGTCTAGTTACCATGAGTTAAAGATTAGGCCTGAGGATGTACACAAAACGGCATTGAGAACCTAATATGAACACAATGACTTTTTAGTGATGTAGTTTGGATTGACCAATGTGCCGGCAACCTTCATGAGTTTGATGAATGGTGTGTTTCAACCATTCCTGGATTCTTTTGTTATTGTCTTTATTGATGCCATTTTGGTTTATTCGAAAATTAAGGAAGAGCATGACGACCATCTCCATATTGTTTTGGGTGTTCTTGGGGAACATGAATTGTATGCCAAATTATGGAAGTGTGAATGCTGGTTAACTTCGGTTGCCTTACTGGGGCATGTGGTTTCAAATAAATGGGTAATGGTAGATCCCCAAAAATTGAAGCGGTTAAGAATTAGGTCCTTCCTAGCTTTGTGACTGAAGTTAAGAGTTTCGTGGGGCTCGCTAGCTACTATCGTCAGTTTGTGAAAATATTTACCTCTATTGCCACACATTTAACAAGGCTAACAAAAAAGGAGGTGTCTTTCGAGTGGACCGACAAGTGTGAGGAGAGCTTCCAAAAGTTCAAGCCTCTTCTGACAACATAACCTATTCTGACCCTACCGGTGGGAGGTAATGATTTCATTTTTTATTGTAATGCTTCACTTTCAGGTTTGGTTGTGGTGTTAATGCAGGAAAGAAATTCCATTGCTTATGAATCGCGACAGTTGAAGGTGCATGAGAGAAATTACACAACAGATGATTTGGAGTTGTCAGTGGTAGTGTTTGCTCTCATGATCTGGCAGCATTACCTTTATGGTATCAAGTGTGAGGTGTTTACTGATCATCGTAGTCTACAACTTGTATTCACTTTAAAGGATCTGAATTTGAGACAGAGAAGGTGGATGCAGTTAGTCAAGGATTATAATGTTACCATCTAGTATAATCCGGGTAAGGCGAATGTGGTGGCGAATGCACTAAGCCGGAAGACGGTAAGTATGGGTAGTTTAGCTTGCTTGGGTGTGTCCAAGCGACCTTTGGCCAAGAAGATTCAAATTTTGGAGTCTAAGTTCATACAATTGGGAATCTCAGAGAGAGGTGGGGTGTTAGCTAGCATTGAGATTAGGCCCCCTTTCGTTGAGGAGATCAAGGCCAACAAGTTTGAGGATGAGAGTTTGAATGAGCTCAAATGGAAGACAATGCCTGGTAAGGCACAAGATGTGGTTCTTGATGCGAGAGGTGTGGTTAGTTTTAAGAGGAGAATTTGTGTTCCTTGAGTGGATGACCTGATTCAAAAAATATTGATAGAATCCCATGGTTATCAGTATTCTATTCATCTGAGTGTAACCAAGATGTACCAAGATTTGAAATGCCTTTATTAGTGGCCTTGTATGAGGAAAGACATAGCTGAGTTTGTGGTTAAGTTCCAATATTGCCAGCAGGTAAAGTATGAGCACCAAAGGCCGGCAGTTTTGCTTCAGCGAATGCCAATTCCGGAATGGAAGTGGGAGAGGATAGCTATGGATTTTGTACTTGAGCTTCCCAAGACCTTGGGAAAATTTGATTCCATTTGGTTAGTGGTTGACCGACTGACAAAGTGAACCCAGTTTATTCCATTCTGTCACGACCCAAGGGCACCCCTTAGACGTAACAAAGCACATAATTTCCCTAAAGGCACCATATAAGCCACTTAGCATGTCATCACATATGTAAAGAACAATAAAGAGAAACACATTTCAAGTCTTAAGAATTTTTCATAAAAGCAAAGCGGAAGTCTAGACATTTTCTCATTTAGCCATCTATTACAAACAAATTTTCAAATAAGGTCACAACCCTTATAACAGGAATTCGTAAGTCTAATAAAATGAAAGAAAAGGAACAACAAGATATCACTCGTCCTCAGATCCATGAGGACTTACAACAAGCTAGGAAAATAGTCGATCCAAGCTTGTATCAAAGGAAGATAACCTCAAATACCAGAACCTACACTTTGTGGGAAAATGTAGAAGAAATATTAGGTAGTACAAAAATGCACCAAGTATGATAGCCATGCATGAAAACCTTGAAACATGCTAAAACGGGAATTTTTAGTTGAAAACTATGCACTTTACCAAATTTAAGATTCATCATGAAGATTAGTGTAAAAGCATAAGAAAAAAGTATATTCAACATATTGCTCATCATATCATAATGAAAACATACCATAAATACCCTCAAAGCATCATTGTGCAATGTATGAATAAGATCCCTTAATCCTACCCACGCTAAGGAAAGCTTATTGAGTAACTAAAGTACATAACTCATATTCCAATTCATTTTATCATAGTGGGATTAGCTTGTCACACCCCAACCTAGGTGAGGTGGACAAGTACCATATGATCACATGATTTACAAGTGACCTATGATGAGAAAGTAAACTATTATGCAAATAGATTTACTAATGAGAAGTTTCGTATACAATACATGTCGACTAGCTGAACCGATACACGTGACAAGTGAAACTATGAATACATATGATAGCTTTACAATGTCTACAAAGCCTCTACTGGAATCCATGACTGTACGACTAGGAAAATACGCATAGTAAAGACTCGGCAAAGCCCCGAATCAACCTGGAGCTCAACAGCAACCGCTGAGTATCATGTGCTTCTATTGGGGAGATCTATTAGTTGAGTACATGTACCTGCATCATGAAATGCAGCGTCCCCCAATAAGGGACGTCAGTACGAAAGAATGTACTAAATATGTAAGGCATAATACAACCATATGTAAAATGAGAGCTCAAGTGAAACCAAATACCAATAGATAATAAGGATTAGAGACCACCTTTGCTTATACTTGTGGAATTGTGTATGTTACATTCTTTTCTTTACTTTGTTGTACGTTATAATCTTTATAAGTCATATGATACAAATGACCAGTTGATCAGTGGTAGAAGAGGATGACCCATGCTAGGAAATTTAACCCCTGGGATGATGTCCTCATAATTCAACAAATTAGGATCGACCCATGCTAGGCTTTCACCCCTGAGCTGCCACCCTTCTATACCAATTAGGATCGGCCCATGCTAGGCTTTCGCCCCTAAGCTGCCACCTTTCTATACCAATTGGGATCGATCCATGCTAGGCATTTGCCCCTGGGCTTCCACCCATAATTATATAGATTGCTTCACCTAGATTTATTAATATTTGACATTGTTGTTTTGATGTTCATAACTCTTTTGAAATTGTTCTTTTGATGATCATAACTCTTTTGAGATTGTTGTTTTGGTGGTCATAATCATTGTTGAGATTTGGAACTATGGACCAGTAGTAGAAGACATATGAATATGGACTTACGATAATGACAATAATGTGGGAAGCAAATGTGAGACCAATGTAATACTTTGGAGCTTATATGACTCAGTAAGCATTTTGACATCTCAAATTGAAGCACATATCAAGTGAATACATTTAACATTCAGCCAAGCGATTTGAACTCTATATGATAGCCAAATACTCACTAACTAATATAAAATACAAGGTATACATGAACGTGGAACCAAGGGAGAATGTGGACAGATTCAACTTAAGGACGGATACATATTCCAAGTAAGTACATATAAAATGTACAATAGAGAAATTAGGGATCTTGCGAGGTAACATTATAGTCTAACACAATGGGAGTAATAACCAATAAAGGAAACATATGAACACGTGAAAATATGACATATGTGATGGAATAGACAATTGAAGCAAGTTGGAAAGATATGGGTAGATTGTATATCCAACATATAAACATATGTACCATGCGTAATATAGGATCATTTTGATTTATATAAGGGGAATACGTGCCAAGGGTACTTTGACAATGAGATAAGTTTAAACCTTGCATGCTAATACTTGGCAGAGTAAGCACGTACATTTAGTAATAAACTCATATTATAGTACTCACTTTAATGCTCTAGGGAGCAGGAACTGCAACTATGGATCAGTCACTACCAAGGGCACTTAGAAAGCTTACTTTGTAATACAAGTGTTGGATTCATGCCAAAGAAATAGGAAATCGAATAGCCTTACATACCTTGCTGAACAACATTGGATATTACAATGAGTTAACCATCTTCCTTTTAGATTATTTATCTACAATGGAGTAAATAATAAAACTAACATTAGCTTGATATAAGATAATTAAATCATTAAAAATGTTTTTTTAGAAAGAATCCATGACTTGGAGTGAAAATCCTAGCTTTTAGGGAATTTCCTACTTTGAAATTGAGAGTTTGAGGGCTCCATGGATGCAAGCTATCCATGAATCAAAGACTATCATACCTTAGGTGAATAAATCTAACAAAATCGTGTGAAAAAGCCACCTTCTTCAATCCCTAACTTGAGTTTCTTCTTCCTTTTCCTTGGGGATCTAGAGAGAAGATTTTGGAGAGGATTTGGCTTTGATTTGGGGATTTAGGAATTATGATTTTAGATTGGTTAACTTAGGTGGAAAACATACTTATATAGGTGTTTAAAATAGGCATAAAAACGACACCACATAACCATTAATTAAAAAAGAAATCCCCAAAAGGCCCCTAGACTTAACTGCTAAATGACAGTTTCAGGTGTCACGTACGGCCCAGGACCCACGGTCCGTGAGTGGATTCACGTATGTTTAGGGGTTTTGCTGCCCCTCAACTCAGACCTTTACCCACGCCCTCCTTCCATGGAGTGTGGACCACCCTATGGGGCGTAGGTCCCTCAGTGGGTGACTGCTTTTTGGGCAGTTTTGAGGGGGGTTTTAGGGTCTTCCTCAAGGATCGTTGGTTGGTCCTGGGGGAGTCGTACCTTGACTCCTTAACACAAAAACATTTATTTTAATTAGCTGGAGTTATTTACGACTCTAATTCTTGTGTTAGGCTCTAGTTTAGGTTACTAGTTTTTAGAATGTTATATTATCTCCCCCTTGGGAACATTCGTCCTTGAATGATGATCTAGACACCTTACGGAAGTAAAGACTCTTGACTAGAAGCCCATCATGCATGAAACATAGTGCACATTTCAAAGAAGGAAACATCAACTCCATCTCAAAACATAATCAATGCAGTACAAGGGAGTAGGAACTACTTCTAACAACCAATTATGCATGAAACTCAATATTTCTCATATTCATATGAGGAACTACTTTCTCTAACTAAAATAATGCTCAACACAACATCATGGAGCCATTATGTCAATACTCTTAAAAGCACACTAAAACTCAAGATGCATGTTTATCAACACATCTCATAATGTCAAATAGGCAACTTATACTAAATGCACAACAACATGAGGAACATAAATTATGAAAACTCAATTTCTTACTAAACATGAATTTCATCAAGAACATGCATAACATAAGGAAATCACAGAAAAGCTCATATAACACACATGACTCCCAAAATGCTAAAACTCAAGAGGGAGTACTTACCTCAAGCTTGATTAGGAGTAGAAGGAAAGGGATGAGGGTATCGGAACTTCATATCGGCCTCAACCTCCCAAGAAGCACCCTCAACTAAATGATTTCTCCACAAAACCTTCACGGAAGCTACTTCTTTGTTTCTCAACCGCTTTACTTGCCGATCAAGGATTTCTACTGGAACCTCTTCATAGGAAAGTCTTTCATCAACTCCCAACCCTTCTAGAGGAATAATGGACACCGGGTCCCAAATACACTTTTTAAGCATAGAAACATAAAATACTGGGTGAACTGGGGCCAACTCATTTGGCAAGTCCAACTCATAGGCAACTTTCCCAATACGCTTCAAAATTTGATATGGGCCTTCATACCGGAGACTAAGTTTCCCTTTCTTGCCAAATCTCATCACACCCTTAATGGGTGAGATTTTAAAATAGACCCAATCACCAATTTCAAATTCTAAATCCTTTCTCCTCACATCGGCATAAGACTTTTGACTACTTTGAGCCGTTCACAACCTCTCTCTAATGAGCGGAAGTTTCTCAATAGCTTCATAAACCGATTCATGACCAATGCGAGCAATATCACCTACCTCAAACCAACCGATTGGAGACCTACATCTCCTACCATACAAGGCTTCAAAAGGAACCATACCGATACTTGAGTGGTGACTATTATTGTAGGCAAATTCTACCAAGGGCAAGTGGTTATCCCAATTACCTTTGAAATCTATAACACACGCCCTCAACATGTCCTCTAAGGTTTGAATGGTGCGTTCCGCTTGACCATCCGTTTGAGGGTGGAAAGCAGTGCTAAGGTTCACCTTAGTACCAAGCCCTTTTTGGAATGACTTCAAAAAGTGAGATGCAAATTGAGTACCCCAATCGGAAATGATATATAGAGGAAATCCATACAACTTCACTATCTCCCTTATATAAACTTGGAATAGTCTTCCACCGAGTGAAATACCTTAACAGGAACAAAGTGGGCTGATTTTGTCATCCTATCAATAATGAACCAAACAGAATCATGTTGCCTTCGAGTACGAGGCAATCCCACAATATAATCCATATTCACCTCGTCCCACTTCCAAGTGGAAATTGGTATATCTTTCAAAAAGCCTCTTGGTCTTCGATTCTCAACCTTAACTTGTGGATAAATAGGACATTTGGGTAAAAATTCCTCAATATCCTTTTCCATACCATTCCACCAAAAGAATTCTTATAGATCATGGTACATCTTGGTGGCTCTCGGATGAATAGAATATCTAGAACCATAAGCCTCTTCTAATATTTGCTCCCTTAATCCATCCACATCCGGAACACATAATCGACCTTGGTACCTAAGTACCCCGTCTCACCCTTGGGAGAAAGCCTCAACAGAGTTCTTGAGTACCAATTCTTTCATTTCAACTAATATAGGATCAATGTCTTGTTTAGACTTCACATCTACCACAAAAGATGATTCGGAGTCACTCTAAACTGTGAAACTTCTCTTGGACGAATCCACTAGTTGAACACCTAACCGAGCCAACCTATGCACATCACAGACCAACTCTTTCTTTTTTTCCTCTATGTGAGCCACACTACCCATGGACAATCTACTAAGTGCATCCGCTAAAACATTTGCTTTGCTGGGATTTTAAAGGGCTCTCATTTCATAATTTTTCAAAAGTTCTAACCACCTTCTTTGTCGGAGATTCAAGTATTTTTTACTAAACACATATTCAAGACTTTTGTGATCAGTAAAAACATCCCTATGGACCCCATATAAGTAATGTCTCCATATTTTCAAAGAAATCACTATCGCCGCCAATTCAAGATAATGGGCCGGATAATTCTTCTCATGTACCTTAATTTGCCTTGAAGCATAGGCAATCACTTTACCGTTTTGCATGAGGACACATCCCAAACCCACTCTAGAGGTGTCACAATATACAACAAAACCATTTGTACCCTCCGGTAAGGTCAACACCCGAGGGGTAGTAAGTCTATCCTTCAACTCTTGGAAGCTTTTATCACAAGCCTCCGACCTCTCAAACCTAGATTTATTTTGAGTGAAAGCCATCAACGGAGAAGCAATGGAGGAAAACCCCTCAACAAACCTCTTATAGTAACCGACCAAACCCAAAAAACATCTAGTATCAGAAGGAGTTAGAGGTCTAGGCCAACTCTTGACCGCATCCGTCTTCTTAGGATCTACCTCAATACCCTTGCTCGACACAATATGACCAAGGAAGGTTGTTGACCTCAATCAAAACTCACATTTACTAAACTTCACATATAATTGGTAGTTTTTAAGGACTTATAATACAATTTTCAAATGGTCCAAATGATCATTCTCACTCCTTGAATAGATCAAGATATCATCGATAAATACAATCACAAACATATCAAGGTAGTGTCTAAACACCCTATTCATTAGGTCCATGAATGCCGCCATGGCATTAGTTAAGCCAAATGACATCACAAGGAATTCATAATGCCCATACCTAGTTCGGAAAGCCGTCTTTGGTATATCATTCCCCCTCACCCTAAGTTGGTGGTAGCCTGAATGAAGGTCAACTTTTGAGAAGTAACTATCCCCTTGGAGTTGATCAAACAAGTCATCAATTCTCGGAAGAGAATATTTATTCTTAACTGTCACTTTGTTCAATTGGCGATAGTCGATGCACATTCTAAGAGACCTATCCTTCTTTCTAACAAACAACACCGGAACACCCCATGGAGAGATACTCGGTCGGATAAAGCCCTTATCTAGCAAATCCTTCAATTTCCCTTTTAACTATTTCAACTCGGCCGGAGCCATTCTATAAGGAGGAATCGAGATAGGTTCTGTATCCTGTAAAAGGTCAATGCAAAAATCTATTTCCCACTTGGGAGGAATGCTGGGTAAGTCATCGGGAAAGACTTCCAAAAATTCATTCACCAAGGGGCCAGACTCTAGAGAAGGGGTTTGGGACTCAACATCCATCACTCTAACAAAATGGTAAATGCACCCTTTCGAGATCATTTTCCTAGCTTTGAGACAAGAAACAAATTGACCTCTAGGGATAGCATTCCTCCCTTTCCATTCTAAAATAGACTTATTTGGGAATTGGAATTTGACCACCCGGGTCCTACAATCTATAGAGGCATAACATGCATGCAACAAATCCATACCCAAAATCACATCAAAATCTAGCATGTCTAACTCTACCAAATCCACCAAGGTAACTTTGTGAGACAAAGAAATATGACAACTTCTATAGACTATTTTTGCCACTACCAAGTCACCAACCAGAGTAGAAACCGAAAAAGGCTCTACTAACACTTCAGGGAGTATTTCAAACTTCATAGCCACAAGAAGTGTAACAAAGGACAAAGTGGCACCGGGATCTAACAAAGAATATTCATCAATAGAAAATACTTGTAACATACCGGTCACCACATTCGGGGAGCTCTCTTGGTCACCTCGAGATTGAAGAGCATTAAAGTGGTTTTACCTTTGAGCATTGGAGTTGGAACCACTTGGAGGAGCTTGCTTATCTTCTCTTCCCTTAATCTTGAGAATAGGAAAATCTCTCATCTTGTGGCCACTCTTTCCACAACTATAGCGCCCATCCGAGCCAACTAAGCACTTGCCTTCATGTTTTCTACCACACTTTGCACAATTAGGCCTAGCCACATAGGTACCACCACTATTGCCTCTCTGAGGTTTAGGGTTAGGCACCTTATCATTGTTGACCCTTGGGGGAGCATTAGAGGAGCCTTGGTTGGATAACCTTTGCTTGAACCTTTGTCGACCTTGCCCATCAGACTTAGCATTGGAGAAATTCCTTTCACCGGTTCTAGGTCTCTTCACCTCCCTATTCTTGTCTTGGAGTTTCTCATCCTCCATTTGTTGAATATACACCATACGACGGGATATATCGATAGTATCATGAAGCATTGACGAATGACATTCTTTTTTCTTACCAATCTAGACACACCCGTCAGTACCTACTCATCTCATCCCTCGAATCTGCCACTAAAGCCGAAGCATACTTGGACAATTCGATAAACTTTAGAGAATATTCTTGAACACTTATACCTCCTTGACGAAGGTTGATAAATTCTTCCACCTTAGTTTCCCTCATCTCTCGGGGAAATAACCTATCAAGGAATTCCTTCTTGATCAACTCCTAATCTATAGGACCCACTCCTACCGGCATATTCCTCATCCATTGAGTATACCATACTTGGGCCACACTTTTCAGTTGGTAAGTGGCTAGATCTGCTTTTTCTACCGAAGTCACCCTCATGGCATCAATTATCTTGTAAATCTCTTCCACAAAATCTTGAGGATCCTCTCCCACTTTGGAAGCAAGAAATATGGGAGGGTTCATCCTTGCAAAATCCCTCAATCTAAAAGATGCGGAATTCACATTAGTGTTCATAGGAGCAATCACCTCTCTATTGGCTTGAGTTGTCACAACTTTAGCCAGCAATTGGATAGTAGACCGAAATTCCGCATGGATCACATTTTAAACCAGGGGGTCAACCAGAGCTTGGTTAACTTGAGGAGCTTGATTACCTTGAGGAACTCCTTGATTCAAATTCTCCTCCTCCACCCTTCTGGCATTAGTACTTCGTGTATTAATTTCCTGAAGACCCTAGAGAAGTATTAGGAGACAGACTTTTATAGAGTTAAACTCTAAGGCACGACTCATGAATAATGAAAGAAGTGAAATTTCCTAAAAATCTTATAGCCTTTCACTCACAAATGTGGAGCACTTCACACTCATGAAGAAGACTCTACTAGACGTGGTTTATGATACATCATCCTAGAATCATTCTAAACCTTGCGCTCTGACACCAAGTTTGTCACGACCCAAGGGTACGCCCTAGACATAACAAGGCACACAATGCCCCTAAAGGCACCATGTAAGACACTTAGCATATCATCATATAAGTAAAGAACAATAAAGAGTAAAACACATTTCAAGTCTTAAGAAGTTTTCAAAAAAGCAAAGCGGAAGTTTAGACATTGTCTCATTTAGCCATCTATTACAATCGAACTCTCAAATAGGGTCACAGACCTTACAATAGGAATTTGAAAGTCTAATACAATGAAAGAAAAGGAACAACAAGATATCACTCGTCCTCGAATTCATGAGGACTCACCACAGTCTAGGAGAATAGTCGATCCAAACTTGTATCAAAGGAAGATCACCTCCAACACCGGAACCTACACTTTGTGGGAAAATGTAGAAAAAATATGGGTTAGTAAAAAAATGCACTAAGTATGATATTCATGCATGAAAACCTTTAAACATGCTAAAAAGGGACATTTTAGTTGAAAACTATGTACTTTACCAAGTTTAAGATTCATCGTGAAGATTAGTGTAAAAGCATAAGACACAAGTATATTCACAATATTGATCATCATATCATAATGGAAACATAGCATAAATACCCTCAAAGCATTCTTGTGCAATGTATGAATAGGATCCCATAATCCTACCCACACTAAGGAAATTTTATTGAGTAACTATAGTACATAACTCATATTCTAGTTCATTTTATCATAGTGGGATTAGCTTTAACTGACATCGACCATGAGAGCTTAATCATGGAATCTGATGTCTACCCCACACCGAAAAGGGGTTGTCCTATTTGCCTAAGGTAGAACCACACTATTAGCTTACATTGATCCACTAGCTAAAGACCTATGTGGGCACTTGTTTATGGGATAAGGAGATTTCTTCTAGAAACCCAGACTCAACTAAGGTAGAAGGTTTCCATTGATGAGTTCACAATTTGGACTCATTTAGGGCTTCATTTTAATAGAATTAGTGTCCCCAAATGCATATTTTGTCTCAGTAACTGATGTAAATCCTTAAGTTTTAGTTATTTGGAGTTTGAGGCAAAGCATGGACACTACTTGACAAAAAGGAAAAAAATGGCTGAAAAGACAAAGAAAAGAAGGCCTAAGGATCGCCTAATGCATTCGGTGAGTCGCCAAATGGCCTTTACCTCACCCAAATTTCATGTGTGCTGAGCCCAAAAGGAAATGATCAAGTCGGCGATGAAAATAAGCAGTCGGCATGTCACTAAACAGTTCCGCGAGGCATAACTATATCACTCAATGATCCAGAACTCGAAGATGTTGAAGGTAGGAGCTGAAAGACGATGAAGCAGACAAAAGGGCGGATCACCTAGTTCATCGGCGATCTCGACTAACTACGCCGAATGATCCTTCACAACACATTTTTTTGACAACTATTTTGAATTTTTCTCTTAGTATGCAATTTTAGATACAACATTTTATTTTTCTAAGTTTAAGTAGAGAGACCTTGTTCTTGTGTTTTGAAGATTTGAAGACTTCCAATTCCAAGAAATTAGAAGTGGGTGTTCAAGATTCTTCATCCTAGACTCGTTGAAAGTGAATATAAATCATACCCAGTTAATGATACTTCGATTTGGTATCATTTTCTTCCTTTTCTCTATTTCTAACTAATATCCCAAGAATCTCGTCTCCCTATATTCGCATCTTTTTGTTTTCACTGTTTTAGTTGTTAATCGACTACAAAACCCCCTTGATAATTGACATTCGTGTCAACCCCTTAATTTATTATGTTTCTACTCAATATTTATTTTAGCTACGGTTAACTCTAGCATATTCGTACTTAACTCTTCATTCTTAGAAACCACTCCCTTGGGACTCGACCCCAACCCATTCAGTTGGGTTATATTACTATTGTACGATCGTAGACACTTGAATTGGAAATTGTGTCTTGATTACACAAACATCAAAATGGCACCGCTGCCGGGGAGTGGTGTTACTTGAGAATTATTAGTATAGTCAAATTTTGCTTTTGTTAGTCGTAGTTTAATCACTTAACTTTCAGTTTTTTGTTTTGCTTGTGTGTGCTTTATAGTAGAAGAGGTGAGTCTATTAAGTAGAACTCGTGAGCAAATGGAGTTTCCTCCATTATAAGTAATGATATTCAGGGATCACATCCTAACCTTCAAACAATTGGAAGGTGAGCGGATCCATGAGACATGGGCAAGGTTTAAAGAACTGATAACTCAATGCCCAACTCATGAAATTCCCGATATAGTCTTTCTTGACTGTTTCTATAGAAGTCTTGGTCCAAGAAACAAGGTGTTGAAAGATCAAATCATTTTAGGTGCATTGCAAAACAACCATATGTGATAGCAGTCCAACTGCTTGATCACATGGCCGAGAAGAATCAAGGAATAGAGAAGGACTTCATGTTGGCCACGCTGATGAATTAGATGGATGAGTTGGACATAAAGATAGTGTAGATCGAAGTCCTATGCAAAAGAAAGGATAAATACAACCCTTCTCATGAGCGAAGAAGGCCTAAGAACAACGAGAATAAACGTGTCACAGGAATGCTCTCAATCATTCTCCACAAGGTAAATGGGCATGATAAAGTACTGGACGAGATGAATGAGAGCATCAAAGTGATGAAACAGGTGATTGGTTTTCATTCCAGATCTATCCAACTGCTTGAAACCCTTATTGGTCATGCGTTGCCTCACCTCTACTCACAGCAAAAAAGGGGGTTGCCTAGTAACACTATGGTCAACCCCAAGAATGAAGTTTGAAGGTGGACTTGCGTCGTTCCGCGACGTTAACTAAGGTTCTATTTGGGAGACAACCCAAAACACTTTATTGCTTTTATTTGTGTTTTGGTAAAATAATGGTGTGTTGTTTGTACAGGTTGAAGTGTGGAAAGTGTTCAAAAAAGTGCAGGGTGGCAAGCAATAGGTCCAGTCGGCGAGTCACCGAAGAGGTTGGCGAGGCCAACCTAATCCGCCGTTTGACTCAAGACATCTTCAAATTGGAGTCTGTAAAACTCAGTGAGCCTAGGAAATTCTTGGTGAATTGCCGACCATGTCGGTGATCTCGACGGAGACCTCCGTTGGGACCCCCACACTAATTGGAGGTTTTGTAAAATTCGGCGAGGAAAATGAACTCTTGGTGAATTGCCGAAAGGATAGGAAAGCTCGACTAACGTCGCCGAACGGGCTAAAACTGGACCGGTTTTGCAGGCCAAAGGTTTAAAAGTATCAACTCATTCACTTTCCCTCACTTTTTATCTTCCCAAACGCACACCCGCACGCTAGTTGCTATATTTTTTTGTATTTCTAGTGTTGATTTGTGCTCAGAGTTGGATTACATTACCGCCTAGCATTTCAATCTTCTCTTTATCGACACAAAAGTTTGGTTTTCTATGCCCCAATTTTATTTTATAAAAAATTATACTCATTTGCAATAGCTTGATCTTGTTGTAGTGTTCTGATCCTGCCTGATAAGATTAGATTGTTTAGATGCATGATTTAATTTGATAATCTTGCTCGAGTTGTTGTTACTGTTGAATTCCCGTAATTGTATGCCTTAAACTGGATTAAAATTTGAGGGGTTGTGTTTGGGTGTTATGGGTCCTACCTTAATTTGACTAGTGAATGATTTAATTTTGTTTTCTGGGGTTGCGAGGTTAAATTTGAGAAGTTGGGTTGAAAATAGGCACGTTGGGTCTTTTGGCGAGCTGCGTCGAGCTCGCCAAACTACTTGGCGGTTCGCCTAATCTCCCTATCTCGCCTTTAATTTCATGCTTTATTTGATGATTGATTCTATAAATTTTGGTGAGAAGCTTGATGTAGCCAAAAGCACTCGGCGACTCGTAGAAAGACTTCTCATTCGCCCTTTGTCTACACTCCTGAGCCTTTGTGCACTAGAACTTTTGGCGAGCCTGTCCTTTTTCACTGAAAGCTATCGGTATCACGCCGAGTGGTTCCCCCATCACCTACTTTCTGCAGTGTTTAGAACTAATTATTTCAGCGAGTTCAATCTAGCTCGCCCAAGAAATTCGGTGATTTGCCTTCTGGTTTGGCGAATCAGTCTAAAATTGTTCTGTTGTGCTTTTATTTCAGTTTTTCTAACTTCTCTTCGAGACTTTGCAGACATGACTAAATCAAAAGCTGCTGGAAGAATAACACCAACCCAAGAGAAGGCCAAAGGGATTGTGCTAAATGAGGATGCAGCTATGTCGAAAGGCAAAACTACGAAACTACCCACAACTACTGGGAGAGGCAAGGGAAAGAAGCCCACTTCTGCCAGGAAGATCATTACCCTAGACCCTAATATTCCATCATGGGCCCGGGGATTTTGCAGGGCAGTGCATGTTTTCTTGGCACACTCACACTCAATAGAACTTGGTGAATCTGGTACTATTGTTCCTCCTGAGGTGACTTCGGACACTGATGCCCAGGCTCGGGGTGAGGAATCGGGCACTGATGCCCAGACAGATGGAGTGAATGTGTAGATAGGACCCTTTCTTTACCTCTCTCTCTGTTTTGCTTTATTTCACTGTTGGATCATTTTTATTTGCATTTGAAGACATATTTTTTATTTGTGGTAGGGTGAGGCCCACCTTTGTGTGCTGGTTATGACTCTTGTTTTGTTTATATATTGGTTTTTTGTGCTTAGATTGTGTTTACACTAGTTTTTGTGGAAGGTTTGAGCTTGTGGCTCCTTAATTTTAAATTGAAAATGAATTTTGACCCTTTCGATTTTTTTTTGCAAATTATTGCCACCCCTATTTGTTGAATGTGGTTGTTCTTTTGCAAATTTGAGTATCGTTCCCGATCAATACCGCTGATTTGAATAGTGCTCATAATCAAACAAACATGAATGCGAGGTTACGATGAGGCCAAATGAAGTTGCATAGACAAGATGTGAACTTTTTGCATCTCATTGTAACTAGCCAATTATCGAATCGAGTCTCTTCTGATGATCATTGCACACTAGCAAAAGTGTGGAGTGTTGTGTGATGAGCTTAGTGTGAACCATGCATGATAACACCTAGAATTTTCCCCATTGCTCCGGTTGACTAAGTAAGGCTATCTCTTGATATGATCTTAGGCAACTTCGAAGAGTATGAGCCAATAGGACATATACCTCTTTTGTGGCCTACCTTGTGAGTGTGTTAACCTCTTTTGAACACCCCTTGAACCTTACCTTTCTTTGGAAGAAACTTGATGAAAACATGACTTCCCTTAATCCACTACCTATAATCCTCTTGATTTTTGGATTGGTTGAATAGCCAACTTAGGCAAGGCAAGTGAAGAAGTGCAAGAAAAGCCTCCTTTAACCTATGGTTTTGAGAAAAATGGAACCCCCCCATATAAAAATAAATAAAATGAAAAAGTTATGGAATAAAGTACAAAAGAAATAGGGTTTCCGAACAATCCATGGAAAGTGAATAATTGGATGACTTATGAGCACTAAAGAAAATGATGAAAGAAGAGGAAAGGAAGTGTTGTGAGCACCACATTTCATGAGGATGAAAGTTACTGAGCCTAAATGACCATACCTTTGCACTCAGCCCCATTACAAACCTTGAAAAGACCTTTCAGATCTTGAGTGAGCTAAAATAATTGTCTATTGGAAAATACGGGCAAACCTATGGGTGAAAGCATGCATTGTGTTCTTCTTTGTGAGTGTGAGCATTGCTTTTGATTCCAGAGCTTTAGATTGTTGAACCATTGTGTGTGAATATGGAATCATTCTTTGTGTGAGGGCATTTCATTTCCATTGTTGAGCTTGAACTTGCATTTGAAGAAAGTATAGTGAGCTTGAGATTCTTTGATAATGGTGTGTCACAACTTGAAACTTTGAGTGCACATTTGATCTTCGCATGAGTAAATTCAGTCTTGTGTGTGCATTCATGATTAAGTCTTGTGTAGCACTATTCGAGACATCCTTTTTGAACTGTCGAACTTGAGTTTTACTTGAGGACAAACAAAAGTTTAAGTTGGGGGTGTTGATGAGTCCACAATTTGGATTCATTTAGGGTTTCATTCTAATAGATTTAGTGTCCTCAAATGCATATTGTCTTAATAATTGATGTAAATCTTTAAGTTTCAGGTATTTGGAGTTTGAGGCAAAGCATGGACACTACTTGGCAAAAAGGAACAAAACGGCTGAAAAGACAAAGAAAAGAAGGCCTGAGGATCGCCTAATGAATTTGGCGAGTCACCGAATGGCCTTTACCTCACCCAAAGTTCTAGTGTGTTGAGCCCTGAAGGAAAAAATCAAGTCAGCGATGAAAATGTGCAGTCGGCGTGTCGCCTTACAATTCTGCGAGGCAGTACTATATCACCCAATGATCCAGAACGCAAAGATGCTGAAGGTAAGATTTGAAAGGAGATGAAGCAGACCAAATGGCTGATCACCGAGTGCATCGGCGATCCCGTCTAACTGCGCCAAGTGATCCTTCGCAACACATTTTTTTGACAACTACAAATACAAGTTTGAATTTTTATCTTAGTACGCAATTTTAGATACAACATTTTATTTTTCTAAGTTTCAAGTAAAGAGACCTTGTTCTTAGCTTTTGAAGATTTGAAGACTTCCAAATCCAAGAAATTAGAAGTGGGTGTTGAAGATTCTTCATCCTAGACTCGCTTAAAGTGAATATAAATCATACCAAGTTGATGTTACTTTGATTTGGTATCATTTTCTTCCTTTTCTCTATGTCTAGCTAAAATCCCAAGAATCCTGTCTCCCTATATTCACATATTTTTGTTTTCGTTGTTTTAGTTGTTAATCAACTACAAACCCCCTTGATAATTGACATTAGTGTCAACCTCTTAATTATTATGGTTTTACTTGATAATGTTTTTTGCTATGGTTAAATCTAGCATATTCGCATTAACTCTTAATTCTCAGAAACCGCTCCCTTGGGACTCAATCCCAATCCATTCGATTGGGTTATATTACTATTGTATGATCGTAGACACTTGAATCGGAAGTTGTGTCTTGATTACGCAAACATCATCCATCTCATGAGATACTTACTTTGGGAACCCGGACTCAACTAGTGTAAAAGGGACCAATTTGGAAAGCCAGACTCAACTAGTGTATAAGCTTTCAAAAGGAAGTCGGACTAAACTATCGTATAAGCTTCCATCTCATATTCATATCCACTCGGCACTAAGCATTAATTCCCATTGAGTTCACATTAAGTCTTGACTTAAGTTTATAATTATGTAAGAATGTCTTGACACTCTATCCAACATACTCATACTAAAGCTCCTAGAATCATTAGATGAGACTAGTCTTCCAACCTTAGAATTACTACATTTGACCAACCTTTCACAACATATTCTGTTCATAAAAAAATGTGTACATGAAGATAATCATCCAATCAACATATCTAGGATTACTACATTAGATATGGATGATAACATGATTCAAATAACTAAACTACTACAAATACAATTTCATAGTGTTAACCTTACTACAATTCACCCACATCAGAAAGTCATGAATTAGGCATATGGGGGTTTCATGGATTCATGGGAGATTTTATCACAAAAACCAAAATAATCAACAATTCAATCATAATATATGATAATTAAATCATTAATATTTTTTTTAGAAAGAATCCATGACTTAGAGTGAAAACCCTAGCTTTTAGGGAATTTCGTACTTTGAAATTGAGAGCTTGAGGGCTCCATGGATGCAAGCTATCCATGAATCAAAGACTACCATATCTTAGGTGAAAAAATCTAACAAATTCGTGTGGAAAATTCTCCTTCTTCAAGCCCTAACTTGATTTTCTTCTTCTTCTTCCTTTGGGTTCTAGAGAGAAGATTTTTTAGAGAGTTTGGTTTTTATTCGGCGATTTAGGAATTATGATTTTAGATGGGTTAATTTAGTTGGGAAAAATAATTATATAGGTGTTTAAAATAGGCATAAAAACGAACCACATAACCATTAATTCACTACAACAAATATGATGTATAGCTACGAAATTATGAGCTACGACATCAAATTCGTCACTAATTGTTCATTTTTAGTGACAAAATTTTCTTTTCGTGCTGAAATATATGAGACACATACTTTTAGTGACAAAACATAAAAATTCATAGCAAAGTTTTGTCAACTAAAGTTTCCCACCAAAAAATGAATTGGCGCCATCTGTTGAGTAGTGTTAGTCACGAATTTAAAGTTATCGGTGACACATTATTTTGTCACTAATTATGTATCTAATTCGTGACAAATAATTTTTGGTCTTAGATTTATTAATTTTTTGACACAAAAATTTTTTGTCTCAAAAAATATGTTGTTATAATATCGACAAATTAGAGTTCGTAGTTAAATATTATAAGTTTTAGCTATAAAAATTTAGATTTAATTGTGACATTTATTTTCGTCACTAATAATATAAATAATTGGTGACACATATTTATTGTCTCTAATCAATCTGTTATTTAGTGTCAACAAAAAATTGTCACAAAATATGTAAGGTGTTAAATAGCGACGACTAAAATTTTGTAGTGAATAATTTAACTATTTGCCACGAAAAAAATTCATAGCTAAATATAATTTTTTTCTTTGGCTACAATTTTTCATAAATACAAGTGACAACTAACAAATAGAATAATACAAGTGCTTCATAAGAAATAAACAAAGTCCATTTGTTAATTGGCGAGGGAAAAAATCAAAACCAACGAATTCAGTCAATTTTGTAAAAATGACAAAATTAAATTCATAATTTTTCTTAAATTACGCAATTATAAATGCATCATTTGAAAAATACAATCCATGTTATAAGTACCATGAGTGGGTACTAATCTACCACTAGATCACTAAAATTTATTGGGTTAAGACTTTTAATTTTTATTTGATACACTTTCATTGATAAAGACCATAGAAAAAATAATTTATCAAGTCTTGGTCCTAATTTTTCTGCGTATCTACTAATTTTGTGATTGGTAAACTGCATAAAATAAGTCGATCTATTTTCTTCTATCTAAAAATACGTACATGTTTAATAGTGATTACACGTACGTAGAGCAACTATATAGAGATAACATTGATTTACAAACTTTGACTTTACAAAGGTACGAAATATTTCATTAATTTATATTAATTTTTTCCATCGGTGTGTGAAAATTGAAATGAACTAAAAAAATGATAGGGCAAATGATATTACTTAAATATTTCTTTTATATCATAATTTGATATTAAGATTTCATCTTATTTTAGTAAGTTTATTTTAAAATATTTGAAAAGTACAAAACAGAGTCACGTTTTAGGTTAAGTTCTTCGTTTTTTCACTTTCTTCAAAAGATTATTTGTTTTACAAACAATATGTGTTTTTTTTAATTTAGAGTTTTATCAATAAGCTAGTGTTTCTAAGTATATTTTAAATTAACTATGTAACTTTTAAATTTTATATATATATATTATGTACAATTGATTATTATTAAAAGAAAATGTACCCACTAATCCTAAATTCACTCCCTTTTACCCCACTCTCACCTCACATCTAACACACCCACTACATACACACGACAATACCTGCACATCCATTTAACCCTGAAACTCCACTCACAAACAAAAACAAGATAACCACTTGTAATTATATACCCTGACATACAGCAACACACAAAAAAATCATACAGGATGAACAACACACAAAGCTCACGTACCAAAAAAAAACCACTTGTGCTTTGTGGTGGAACTTGAAGTTTGTTTTCGCGATTTCAAGTTCGTGATTTCAAATTATGATATTCTTTTTGTGAATTAATCTTCACAAAAGTTCAGATTTAAGGTCTTCGTTCAAGCTGCGGTAAAGTCCACCACGGCGTCCTTGTTTTACTATCAGATTACTCAATTATAGCTTGTTGTACAAAGCTCTATTTGAAGCTTTTCTTATCCGCTGAAGTTCAGATATAAAATTTTAGTTGCATTGAGGTCCAATTCTGTATTTTCTCCTTTAATATCATTCATATGTTTTTACTTCTTTTGTTATTTGGAATTTTAAGTTAATTTGTTGATATTTATAGTTGGACAATTTTGATGATTTGATGTTAATTCAAATCATGTTTGATTCTAATGTGAGAATTTCTACATAGACTACATTATAGTTTAATAGTTAGTAGTTTTCATGAATATATTGATGGAGTTTATGTTACCATGTAGAATAGTGTGTAATGATATACTCTATAAACTTTCACTTGTTAAACTTGTAATGATAAACAATATTCACTGTAAATTGGAGATTACAAATATATATGTATATATATATATGAAATAATGAAATTTAAATGGAAATGTAATACCAAGGATAACCTTTTCAATAAATCTTATAAAACAGATTTTATTGTTGGCCCTAGTATGAACACTTTGAATTAAATGTTAATTTTATTTTTGTTCTTCTTTTCACAGGTATAAAAGATGAGAATTGAATCAAGATTGATTGCAAGCTATACGTCATCACATTATTGACACTTTGAAAGGAACTTTTATGTATATGTTTTAGTTTAGATGTAATATTTAGTTTATTTAAGTTTCATTATTTTATTATTATTGGACATATTTTTTCTTTTAGTTAAGGAGTTTGTAATGAGATATTATCTTAGTATAATTTTGGTTGTTTTTAATTATATGATCATGGGTTAATTTTATTATTATCTAGCATGTCTTATTATTTTATTTTTAATTTATGCAACTCTAATTTAATAAATAATATCAATATAAAGTAATTAAATATCATCAACTGTTAGTAATTAGTGACAAAATATATCTTCATAAATTAGTTCATCACAAGTTGATTATATTTAGTGACAAAAAAAAAAATTGTCCTAGTAGCCCTTTTAATTTGATACAATTAATTTTTTATTTTGTGAAAAATGTAATTGTCACTAATCATGATAATTTATTGTGATAATACATGTTGTAAGTAAAAGCAATACTTTTAGAGACAAAATGATAGATTTAACAATAAAATTATCAACCTTTCTATAATAATAATTTTTTCCCTAATTAATACATTTAATGACAAAAAAAAATTTGTATATAAAAAATTGTCATTAGTGACGAAATTATATTTTATTCAACTGCGAAATACATATAACTTTAGAGACAATTGATGTCGTCACTGATTGAACTAAAATAATCAGCGACGATAATTTTTTATCGATAGTAATAACCTTTTTAGTGACAAAACATACTATTAACTACAAAAAGATTATACATTTGTCACAAATGTTTATGCATTTGAGGGCGATTCTTCTTTTTGTAGTTCATATAATACTTTTAGTGACGAAGCACTAAATCATCTTTGTATACTTTTAGTGACACGCATTTAGTGACGATTGATTGACGAATTATTTTTTGTCACACAAAATTATTAGTGACGAAATATGATTTAGAAATGATGAAATTATTTGTCCCTGATAATCAAATTTGTTGTAGTGATTAAAAAGAAAATCCCCAAAAAACCTCTATACTTAGCTGCCAAATGGCAGTTTCAGGTGTCACTTACGGCCAAACACCCACGGTCCGTGACTTGATGCACGTGGTGTCCTGCAGGTCTGTGGTTAGGGGTTCTTCAGCCCCTCAACTCAGCCCTTGACCCATGCCCTCCTCCCACAGAGTGTGGACCACCTTACGGGGCGTAGGTCCCTGCGTGGGTGACTGCTTTTTGGGCAGTTTTGAATGGAGTTTTAGGGTCCTCCTCAAGAATCCTTGGTTGGTCCTTGGGAATTCGTACCTTGTCGTCTTAACCCAAAAACATTTATTTTAAGTAGCGGGAGTTATTTACGACTCTAATCCTTGTGTTAGGCTACTAGTTTCCGAAATGTTACACAGTCAGAGTATACTATAATGCTCAGCAATTGGCTAAGGTTTATGTGAAAGAGACAGTGAGGTTGCATGAGGTGACCCTTTCTATCATCTCAGACCGGGGTACACAGTTCACATCCAAGTTTTGGAGGAAATTGCATTAGGAGTTAGGCACTCAACTCACTTTTAGTACAGCTTTCCATCCACAGACAGATGGGCAGTCAGAGAAAACTATTAGAGTGTTAGAGGACATGCTGAGGGCATGTGTGATTGACTTTGGAGGGCATTAGGATAATTTCCTACCATTGTGTGTGTTCTTCTATAATAGCATTTACCACTCCAGCATTGACATGGCACCGTTAGAGGTATTTTATGGGAGGGGATGTAGATCACCCATAGTGTGGTTTGAGGCTGGAGATGTGAAACCCTTTGGGGGTTGATTTGGTGAAAGATTCTCAAGATAAGGTGAGAAGTATCCAAGCTAAGCTTTTAGTAGCCCAGAGTCGATGGAAAAAGTATGCGGACCATAAGGTAAGGGACATGGCCTCTTAGGATTGGGAGAAAGTTCTTCTGAAGGTGTCACCCATAAAGCGAGTAATGATATTCGGAAAGAAAGGCAAGCTTAGTCCTCGCTACATCGGGCCGTTTGAGATTCTTGACTGTGTAGGGCCAGTGGCTTATAGGTTGGATTTACCGCCTTACCTATTTGGGGTCCATCCAGTGTTTCATCTGTCCATCTTGAAGACGTGTCATGGTGACGGAGATTAAATCATAAAGTGGGACTCATTTCTGTTAGACAAAGACCTTAAGTATGAGGAGGAATCGGTTGCAATTCTTGATCGCGATGTCCAGAAGATGAGGAACAAGGAGATAAAGTCCATAAAAGTTCAATGAAAGCAACATCCATTTGAGGAAGCTACTTGGGAAACCGAGAAGGACATGAGAGACAAGTATCCCTAGTTATTAAACGATTCAAGTACTACTCTACTTTTACCTTAGCCAGTTTTTCCTAGTTTATCACACGGGGATGAGTGATGGGTAAATTGGTATCTATTGTAATGACATGTTCCTGTCGTTATGGAAAAGCCAATAGGGGGAAAAATTGGGCTAGAAAACTTTTGAGTAGTGACTTGGAAATGTCTAGCTTAGTCCAGAGTTGGACGAAATCTTAGTTAGGTAAGGTATAGGGATAATTGGTAACGAATAGGGGATTTAATTATGAATTTGATCATGTGAGTGGATATCCAAGACGTTAAGGAGTCTGTACGACTTTACATAATCGAATTCCGGTGAATAGAACTACCAAAACTAATCTTGGTGTGAAAGGGTAGTTTCTAAAGGTCAAGGGTTGAAGGTGTGTTGTAAAGTGGGAGTTTGGAATTCCGAGCTTATGTCCTCGTGGAAGCCATCGGGGTGGGATTATTCCGACCAGGCCAGGGCCGTTGTGGCTGGTTGAGTCTCACAGTGGCGGGATAGTCGTGAACTTAAGTTGGGAAAAAACCAAAATCATTATTTTCTGCAAAACTTCGTTCTTGAGAGCTAGGAGATGACCCAGGGCGATTCTTTCTAGTTTTCCACTATTTCTAGTTCCAAAGTTAAGTTATTTACTTCCCCAATCCATATTTCAATTCCTAGAAGATAAAATCTTGGGTAATTATCATGCGGGAAGGGTATTGGCCTGAAGGTCATGGTGGAAAAGCCCTAGTTGAACATTAAGATCAGGGGTTTGGTCTTGGGTTATTCAGATTGTTATAATTCGGGTAAATTAGACATTGTTTATTGATCCTTGCGTAATTACTTGTGTTTAGACCATGAACAAGCGTAACGAATCCATAAAGGGAAGGATCAAGTGTCTTAGGAGGATTCAATCTTGGTTTCCAGGTAGGTTATGGTTTAATTTTCTATTTGTGTGATATATGCCGATTGATTGCTTTATTATATGCATACGTGTATGTGAATAGGGAAATATGAATCGAGCCTAATGAAATGATTATGTGTGAACAACTACATGTAATAAACGTACTACTTGACCATGTGACTATATGTACTATGCATTATGGCTTGGTTGTGATTGTGGTTGTGCTGACTGGATCAAGTGTCACTTTCCGACACATATATTGGATCGGGTGTCACATTTCGACACATATATTGGACATGCTGTCACATTCTGACACACATATATTTGATAGGGTGTCACGTTCCGACACACTAACAGTTTAAGTGTGGATTCCATGAGAGGACCACTTGTGATTATTATGTACATATTTACCTGTCATTGATATTGGGAAATGGTATGTTGTTCCTAGAATGATAACTGAACTTTGTATTCCGTATATGTGTGCTTACTGTGTTGTAACTACTTGTTTACATTGTGCTTATGGGACTAGCCACGTGATCCTACCAGTACACTATGGTTGTGTACTGATACTACAATTGCTCTTTCTTTTTTAAGTATAGATCATCTTCAGGCGGCTAATGACAGAACTCAGTTAGGAGACTATTGAGCATGAACGGATTCTAGGGTGAGCAAGTTTTTTCAGGCTTACCATGAATCTTTCTCGTTTAAGTCCACTCTTTTCCGACTCAAAATGTTTGGTTAGGATGTTTTGTTTAGTTTTCGGGGTTGCGCCCCCTTTTCTTATACTTGTTAGTTAATCAGAGTTTTGGTACAACAACTTTCAATTTTAGGGTTGAATTTTTGCATTAGTTATTTTTTTAGACCTTCAGAGTTTATGGGAACTCCGTACTCTCTTTTAGTCATTTAAACCTGCTTCCGTATCTTTAAATGCTTAGTTTTTCGTAAGTTTCTTAGTTGGGTTGTAGTAATGGTTCTCCCATCAGAGGGTTAGAGTGGGTTCCAATTACCGTGTCTGGGTCGTGACATCTACATGTTAACTCTCTTTATTAATAAAACTTTTTTATAAGAAAATTTGTAGACGTACAATTTAATCAACAATGTCAAACTATAAGAATTTATTTAGTACCAAAGATACTAATTAGTTTTTTAAATTTCACCTATTACATTTAAAGTGTTACACTATTTTGTTGTAGTTAAAAAATTACTAAAGATAGATTAGTGAAACTTTTTCTAAAGAATTGCTTATAATATGTGTGTGTGTATATATATATATATATATATATATATATATATATATATATAT
>JAJOOO010017273.1:0-21026 GCA_029582685.1 Solanum piurae
ATATCAGTTATAGTATATGGGTATTCCCCATCTTTTCATTTTATCTATGATTTAGCTTCCGCATCAGTTTATTATCTTTAGTATGCTCATGATCATGCCAACAGGGTTAGCTTGGGATCACTTGTGGTCCTAGGTCCCGTGTCCGCGTCTCGGGGGTAGTCTCGGGGCGTGACAGTTATGCACCAACATTTGTTGATACAATGCATGACAGGGTGTGTAGATTTGTGGGAGGGCTTGACTCAGACTATATCGAGGCTTGTTCTACCGCTGCTCTAAATGATAATATGGATATCTTGCGAATTCAGGACTTTGCACAGGGTATAGAGGATCATCGACATCTACAGTATACGAGTGAAAGGGTCGAGAGAGAGAGACATAAGAGGTCTAGACCCGCTGGTTCACCGGGAGATTTTTAGGGTGGTCCCAAACCTCGATATTCTATTAGGCCACCTAGACCTCCACCACAGCGATCCAGGGTAGTAAATTTGATTGTCAGGGACAGTCAGTCCCAGGTGAGGGTTCACGAGCATCAGGCTCGCAGTAGCAGAGGGGTTCAAACCGTGGTAGGACATCCCCGCCGCGTTGCGCTACTTGCGGTAGGATGCATTTCGGGAGGTGCAGACAGGGTTCCACAGGTTGTTATTCTTGTGGACAAGAGGGGCATGGTTGGAGAAACTGCCCTACCATTGGTCAGGGTGGTATAGGTCAGTCGACCAGGTCAGCAGTAGGTTTCTCCTTATCCACACAGTCTACGAGGAGTGGACCCCAGACTTCAGCACGTAGAGGTAGAGGCGTAGGCAGAGAGGGATCATCTACTTCTGGTAGTGGACAAAACCGTAGATATTCATTAATGAACGACAGGACTAAGAGTTATCACCAGATGTTGTGACAAGTACATTGATTGTTTGCTCCCATTGTGTTTATGCTTTGATAGATCCTGGATCTACTCTATCTTATGTTACTACATTTATAGCGGGAAAGTTATGTATAGTAGCAGAGTCATTAAATCGACCCTTTATTGTATCTACACTAGTTGGTGAGTCTATTATTGCCAGGAGATTCTATCGAGGTTGCACGGTAGAAATTATTAACCGTCAGACCTCTGTAGACCTGGTAGAATTAGAGATGGTTGATTTTGACGTCATTCTGGGTATGGGCTAGTTAGCATCTTGTTATGCTAATGTTGAGTGCCAGATGAAGATTGTTAGATTCCACTTTCCAGGAGAGGCAGTTCTAAAGTGGAAAGGCGATACAACAACACCGAAAGGTAGGTTTATTTCCTATCTTAAGGCGAGGAGGATGATTACTAAGGGTTGTATTTATCATCTTGTTCGCGTTCATAATATAGATGCAGAACCACCGACTCTTCAGTCTATTCCGATACTTAATGAGTTTCTAGATGTATTTCCAGACGAACTTCCTGGTATCCCTCCAAAATGAGAAATTGATTTTGCTATCGATATGCTACCAGATACACAACCCATATATATATCTCTTTATAGAATGGCTCTTACTGAGCTGGAGGAGTTGAAGGATCAAATGAAAGATTTGCTTGATAAAATCTTCATCAGGCCTACTGTTTCACCATGGGGTGCACCAGTATTATTTGTGAGAAAAAAGGATGGCTCGCTGAGGATGTGTATCGATTATCGACAACTGAACAAGGCTATTATAAAGAATAGGTATCCCCTTCCGATGATCGATGACATGTTTGATCAACTACAAGGTGCTATGTATTTATCAAATATTGATTTGAGATCAGGGTACCATCAGGAACGAGTTTGCGAGAAAGATAATCCAAAGAAAGATTTCAAAACTAGATATGGGCATTTTGAGTTTTTGGTTATGTCTTTTGGATTGACCAATGCCTCGGCAGTGTTTATGGACCTGATGAATAGTATATTCAGGCCGTATCTAGATACATTTGTGATTGTATTTGTTGATGATATTTTGGTCTATTCGCATTCAAAAGTAGAGCATGCATATCATTTGCGAGCAAACCTTCAAGTTCTTCGAGAGCAGGAACTTTATGCAAAGTTCTCTAAGTGTGAGTTCTGGTTGAGATCTGTGGCTTTCCTAGGCCATATTGTATCAGATGCAGGCATTATAGTTGATACACGAAAGATTGAGATCGTAAAAACTTGGCCCAGACCTATGACTCCGACTGAGGTTCGTTGTTTCTTAGGGTTAGCTGGATACTACAGAGGGTTTTTATAGGGGTTTTATTCACTTTCAACACCATTAACGAAGCTGACTCAAAAAGCAGTTAAGTTTCAGTGGACTGAAGCTTGCGAGCATAGTTTCCAGGAATTGAAGGACAGGTTGACATCAACACCAGTTCTAGCAATGCCAGAGGGTTCATAGGGATATGCGGTGTACTGCGATGCTTTTAGTGTTGGGTTGGTATGTGTTCTAATGCAACATGGTAAGGTTATCACATATGTTTCAAGGCAGTTGATGAAGCAATAGAAGATTTAGAGTTAGCTGCAGTTGTGCATGCGTTAAAGATATGGAGATACTATTTGTATGGCGTTTATGTTGACATCTTCACAGATCATTTGAACCTTCAATGTATATTTAGACAGAAGGATTTAAATCTGCGACAGCGTCGATGGCTTGAGTTACTGAAAGACTACGATGTAGATATTTTATATCATCCAGGAAATGCGAATGTGGTAGCCGATACCCTCAGTCGAAGATCTATGGATAGTTTATCCCATTTAGGTGTTGAGAAGCGGGAGCTAGCGCGAGAGATTCATTAGTTAGCTAGCTTGGGAGTCATATTGTTAGAGGTAGATGATAGTGGGGTCACAATTCAGGATACAGTCGTATCATTTCTAGTTGTAGAAGTAAAATCACGGCAACAAGAGGATCCTAGCTTAGAGAAGCTTAGAGGCAATGCTCAGGATCAACAGACTTTAGCATTTGATATAGCAGAACATGGAGTCCTCAGATATAGCGGTCGTTTGTGTGTTCCGAATGTTGCAGGGCTTCGACATCGAATTATGGAAGAGGCACATCATTCCCGTTATTCTATTTACCCTGGTTCAACGAAGATGTACCATGATATTAAGGAGATCTATTGGTGGCATGGGATGAAGAAGGACGTTGCTGAGTTTGTGGCGCAGTGTCTTAACTACCAACACGTGAAAGTTGAGCACGAAAAGCTCGCTGGGCTAGTTTAGGAGATAGTCATTCCTTTGTGGAGGTGGGTAGCAATTAATATGGATTTTCTTACAGGGTTACCTCGATCACATAGCAAATTTGACTCTATTTGGGTAATTATTGATAGACTAACAAAATCAGCCCACTTCTTACCAGTCAGGGCTACTTTTTCGGCCAAAGACTATGCAGGGCTCTATATTAGAGAGATTGTTAGGCTACACGGTGTCCCAGTATCTATTATCTCTGATAGAGGAGCACAATTTATCGCCAATTTCTGGAAATCCTTCCAGAATAGATTAGGGACACATGTTAATCTTAGTACCGCCTTTCACTCTCAGACAGATGGATAGGCTGAGCGCACAATTTTGACACTCGAAGATATGTTACGGGCGTGCGCGCTACACTTCAAGGGAAGTTGGGATGACCATTTGCCTCTTATTGAGTTCGCATACAATAATAATTATCATTCCAGCATCGGGATGGCACCTTATGAGGATTTGTATGGGAGAAAATATAGATCCCCTATTGGATGGTTTGAGGTAGGTGAGTCAGGGTTGATTGGACCCAACTTGGTCCAGCAGACAGTGGAGAAAGTTAAGCTCATTCGGGAGAGGTTGCTAACAGCTCAAATTCGACAGAAGTCATACTCAGATGTGCGACGAAGGGACTTAGAGTTTTGTATCGATGACTAGGTATTCTTAAAAATCTCACCTATGAAGGGTGTTATGCGATTTGGCAAAAAGGGAAAGCTTAGTCCAAGATTCATTGGGCCATACCTGATCCTTCGAAGGGTAGGACGAGTGGCTTATGAGTTAGAATTGCCTTTGGGGCTAAAATCTGTTCATCCAGTTTTCCATGTATCGATGCTACGAAAGTGCGTAGGAGACCCTTCTCGGGTTGTCCCAATTGAGGATGTTAAGATCATAAAGAAGTTGTCCTACGAGGAAACTTCAGTTGCCATTTTAGATCGACAGGTCCGTAAATTGAGGACCAAAGAGGTGGCTTCGGTTAATGTATTGTGGAGGAACAAGAATAGAGAATAGGTGACCTGGGAAGCTGAGGATGGCATGAGGTCCAAATATCCTCACTTGTTTCATACCCTAAGGTGATGACATATAAGTTTATATTAGGCAGTAAGGTAAGATACCTATCTGATTTTTTTTAAATATATACAATTCCTTATTATTATTGTGGTTGTCGTTGTATATCTGCTCGCACTGTTATGGTGGAGCTATAGTGCCTAACTATTTATGTCATCATGTGAGACGCCTAGGTTAGAAATTTTGCATTTCAAGTTCCTGGATAGTGACATTTACAAAGGATATACTGCCTAAATTTTGGCAACTCCTAAGGACTGTACCGCGTGACTCAGATTTTTCATTCGAGGGACGAATGTTTCTAAGGGGGGAAGGATGTAACACCCCAACTTTTCGAAAAGTCTAAAATTACTCGTATCTTCATGGAAAAACAAAAAGGGTGGGTCTGAGTACCCCGGTAGCATTACTCTAATGGGTCTTAGTTTAATTGCATGAGTGTGTTGTTTGATTTTGTTTTCAGGGGCTGCGAGCTTGATTTTGGGAAACAGGGTTGAAAATTGGCACGTTGGGCAGTTTGGCCAGCTGGATCCAGCTCATCGAACCACTCGACGATTCACTAATGTCCCCTTTGATTGCCCTTAATTTTGTGTTTTGGTTGAGTTTGGGTCTGTAACTTTCGGCGGGAAGCATGAGCTCGCCGAGTGCACTCGGCGAATTGTCGAAAGTCTTCCTTGATCACCCTTTCTGCGCCCCTAATCTCTAAAACACACTGTAACTTTCGGCGGGCTAGTCTGAGCTCGCCGAGTGATGTCGGCGATTCACCGAAGGACCCTGCACATCATCGACCTGCCATTTTTCTGGGTAATTTTTGAGCCAGTCATTTCGGCGATCCCGATTTGGCTCGCCAAAGTGACTCGCCGACTCGGGACTCGCCGAGCGATTCGACGAGTCTTTCTTCAACCTATTTTCTGCATTTTTCTTGAACTATTTGTAACTATTTCCAATGTGTGTTTACATATATGGCTAGACAAAAAGTAGCAGGACGAGACATGCCTCTCCGCAAGAGGGCAAATAGAATCATTATCAATGAGGATGTAGCTGCATCCAACACAAAGGCCATAAAACTTCCTACCATAGGTGGGAAGGGTAAAGGAAAAGGAAAGACACCTGCTCCTGAGTCACCGGAGGAGAGCTCCGACAATGAGGGAGTGTACGCCACTCACCTCACCACTTCTGAAAGTGAGGGTGAGCACCAGAACCCTCAGGCTGACATTTTTGAGCCTGAGGATGATCAACTACTGCTAGCCCGAAGAGTTGAAATGCACTCCAAAAGGTTGAATGATCCCTCTAGGATAGACGGATCAGGGCACCCCAGGTCACTACTCTTTATCCCGTTCCAGATCAAGTTGTGGTCCCACCACCACCTACACAGGGTCCTCCTCCCCGGTCTATGAACAAATTAAAGGCTGAGGGACTGGACCATCATTGAGAAGAAGAGGTTGTCTATGGATAGAGTGATAGACCGGTACCCAGATATATGGCGTATTATAAAGGCCCACAAGTTTGAGATCTTCACTAAACCCTGGAGTTCTTATATTCCTAGTTGGGTCCAGGAGTTTTACGCTGCCTATGGAGCTCTAGTACCACAAGGGAAGAGGAATGCTGTTACATTCAAGCCGATAGATTATTTGGTTGTCAGGGACAAGAAAGTGAAGTGTGATGGTGATGATATTAATACAGTTCTGGAGTGTACAAAAAAGATTGTTGATGACTACCAGAGTATGATCAAGACAACTTCACTGGAGGACATGAAAAGTTGGCTGGCTCCTTTTCTTTCAGATGCTACTCTTAGGTGGATCGAGGCTGAAATGCAAATTGAGAAGAAAGACCTCAACGTGGCAGTGAGGTACTGGTTTGGCTTCATAAGTAGCACCATTATGCCATCACAGAACGAGTCTATCCTCCGCCACACAGAGGCGGCTTGTCTTGGATCGATCATTGCAGGGAAATGCATAAATTTAGGCATGATCTATGCACAAGAGATAGCCATGAGGGCTAAGTAGCGCCATACCTCTCTCCCTTTTCCGGTGTTAATCACCGAGTTGTGTAGACGAGCCCGGGTGCCTCGCGATGAAAAGAAGGACGTGAAAGTGATTCCCACCTCCTTTACCGACATCCGACGGATTGAGGCTAAGTATTTAAAGGACGAGGCTGAGAAGAAGAAGGCAGCCCCAATGGATTCTTCCCCGGTTGTCGTCATTGAGACTTTACCTGCAGAGGCAGTATTGCCTACTCCGACCCCTGGGTCTTCAAGTATATCGAGTACTTCCCCTTCCATGACTCCGAGTGCTTCTACTGCTCCCCTACCTCCTAGGTCTGGTGCTAGTGCTACTGCCTCCCAACCTCCACTCACCTAGGCTGCGATACTACGGATGGGGCCTCTAGCCCATTCTACTGATAGGCATGCCTCCAGTCTAGAGGCTACGATCCCTGGAATAATTGATAGAGCTTTCACTGTTGTTGTGACACCTCTTAGTATGTCTATTGATGCCCTCACGGCAATGATAGAGGTGTGTGAGAGAGGCCAGAGAGCCACTCATAAGGTGACGGCCCTAAAGGCTGCTATTGCTGAGTTGAGAAAGGACGTAGACCAGCTGAAGTCCACGGATATATCAATGATTTTTGGGACCGTGGAGATCCCTGATATGCCAGCTGATTTGGATATACCTCCGACTACCACCAGAGAAAAGGTTCGAGCTGATGATGTGGCAGCTGATGAGTCAGAGACGGAGACGGATGATCAACAACTTAATGCTCAAGAGGAGACCATTTATGGAGACCTACCGGATTTGGAGGAGATCATTGTATTGTCAGTAATTCAGACATCGCTGACAGAGACGTCCATGACAGGCTCTAGTAGAGCCAGTGTTTCTATTACACCGGCACTGATGCCCAAGATCAAAGTGTTGCACCGGGCATTGATGCTACGACAGATGGAGCGATTGTGTAGACATGATTCTTCTTTACCTCCCTCTTTGTCATTTTTATTGACTTTTGATTATTGTTGTTGCATTTGAGGACAACTGCTTTTTGTTTATGGTGGGGTGAGGTATTTCCATACCTACCTCTTATTGACTATATTTTGTATATATTTATTGGGTTTTTGTGTTTTAAATTGTGTGTTGATTCTATCTTGTGGATGTTTGAGCATGTGGCTCCTTATTATGAATGAAAATGGTTTTTGACCCATCTAAAACATTTTGCCACCTCTTGTTGTGTTTGAATGTGGATGTTCTTGTGAAAATTTGAGTATCGGTTATGATCAATATCGATGACTTAAATAGTGCTCTTAATCGAACAAAACTGAATGCGCGGCTACGATGATGCCAAATGAAGTTGCATAGACAATATGTGAACTTTTTGCATCTCGTTGTTACTAGCCGGTTATCGAATGAAGTTTCTTGTGATGAACATTGCACATTAGCGAAAGTGTGGAATCTCATTTGATATTGGTGCCAATGCCTTGTGTGATGAGCTTACCATGAACCTTGTTTGATGACACCTAGAATTTGCACCGTTGGTCCGGTTGACTAATCGATGTAAGCTCTTGAAATGATCTTAGACAACGATTTTATAGAGTGAAACAATTTGACAATATACCTATTTTTTGTGGCCAACCTTATGAGATGTGTGAACTTTGCTTGAACTCCTTTGAGCCTTATCCTTTTTTTGGAAGAAACTTGATGCAAATTGTGAGCCCTTCTTTATCCATTCACTTATAATCCTCATGAAGTGTGGCTTGTTTGAATAGCCAATTCATGCCAAAAACCTAAGTTGGGGTGTGGTGAAAAGAAATGGTAAATCAAGAAGTGTGAAGAAGTCCTATTTGATCCATGGTTTAGAAAAAGATGGAACCTCTCCATATAAAAAAAAAGGAGAAAAAAAAGCAAAAGAAAAAGAATGAAAAAGTTCTGAAATAAAGTTGTGAAAATTACAAAAATAAATGGGGGTATCCGGTAGTCCATGTGAAAGTGAATAATGGGGTGAATTTTGAGCATGATTAAAATGTTGAAGAAAAAGAAGAAAGTGTTGTTCAGATCACATTTCATGAGGGTAGCAACCACTGAGCCTAAATGACCATACATTTACACCTAGCCCCGTTATAAGCCTTGAAAGACCTTTGTGATCTTTAGTGAGCTGAAACGAATATTGATTGGATAATAAGGACAAACCTAAGGGTGAAGTCATGCATGTATTCATCTTTGTGAGTGTGAGAGTCGTATGTGATTCCGGAACTATATATTGTTGAAGAATTATGTGTGAATATGGAATCATCTATGTTGTGAGGGCATTTGAATACCTTTGTTGAACTTGAACTTGCATTTGAAGCTAGTATTGTGAACTTGAGCATCTTTCATAATTGTGAGTCACAACTTGAATCTTTGAGTCCACAATTGATCATTGCATGAGTAAGTTGAGTCTTGTTATGTGCATTTATGATTAAGTCTTTGTAGCACTGTTGGAGACATCCTTTTTGAACTGCTGAATTTGAGTTTTACTTGAGGACAAGCAAAAATTTAAGTTGGGGGTGTTGATGAGTCTGAGTTTTTGACTCATTTAGGACTTTATTTATATAGATCTAGTGTCCTCAAATGCTTATTTTGTGCCAATAACTGATGTTAAATCCTTGATTTTCAGGAATATGGATTGATGAACAAAGCAAGGACACTAACAGGCTGAAGAAATGAAGATGGGCGAGCCTGAGGATCGCTAAGAGCACTCGGCGTGTCGCCGAGTGGCTCATCAGACCACCTAAAGTTCCAGTGTGCCAAGATCTAAAGGAGAGAACCAAGTCGGTGAGGAAATAGAGTAGACGGTGGATCACCGAGTGATTCCGCGAAGCCAGGATAGATCGCCCAAAGTTACAGACCTTGAGGATGTTGAATGCCAAGGCGAAAGGGCGATGAAAGAGACCAAAGGGCAGCTCGCCAAGTGGTTCGGTGAGCCCAACTTACTTTGCCGAAGGAGCTTTCGTAGCTTATTTTCGGCGACTATAAATACGTTTTTGAACATTTATATTAGTATCTTTTATCTATCTTGGATATTATTATTGAGTTCTAGAATCTTGGAGAGAGTTGTTTTTCTCTAGAGTTTTCTTTAGCTTGGAAGGATTGAAGAAATTCACTTTTGAGAAATTGGAAGTGGGTCTTTGAGATTCATCAAATTGAAGCATTGTAAAGACGAAGTCACTCTTACCCAGTTGATGAATAATCAATTTGGTAACGAATTTTTCCTTTTTATAATATCTAGCTAAAATCCCAATTCTTGGAGTTTGATCATGTTATTATGGGCTGATTTAGTTTATGGGTATTGCTAATTGTTAGTTTAAATGCTATTTAAAGTGAGTTTAATCATTAATTGTGGTTTAATTTAAGAATTGTAGTTGCAAATGCAGTTCTATGTTTGTGTTCTTGGCTTGTTCGAGAAAGAGGTTTTATAACTAAGATTTTTGATTGATGGTTTGTGGATATTGGGTTGACCTGGGTTTAGCTCGAGAGAGTGAATCCTAAACCTTTTTCCACACATTTAGCTCGAAAGAGTAAATGGATTAAGGTGTGGGTTGTTCTTAATTTGCATGCTTGTTGATGTTCGAGAGAAATCACTTGATTCGGGGTAATTGTTCGAGAGAAAATTACCTCTCTTATAGTCTAGCCTACTCACTAATATCTAGCTATCTACTAATAGTTGCAATTACCCATATGTCTATATTTGCCTATAATCGATCACATCCCAAGAATCCGTCTCATTATTGTTAATTTGTATTGTTTGTGACTGTTTGTAGTTGTTAATCAGATCCAAAACCCCCATTTGACATTCATGTCACCCCTCAATTTGAATGATGTCTTTATTCGATAATTTTTATTCCTATGGCTAATTAGACCGCATTCATACTTTCTAATTGAATCTGAAACACGTACCTCTCTCTGTGGGATTCGACCCCAACTCATAATTGGGTTTTATACTGATTTACGATCGTTGAACACCTAGAATTGGATGAGGTGTGTTTGAAACATTAAATCAATAAGCCATAATCATTAACACATATAAAGATGACTGGGCTCATATCGAGTCTATCTAATACATATAGCACATACACATATTGACTCTGAGACTATGACCTAAATAGTCATCTTCATGACTCGTGAAATCCAACTATGTACATGTAACGTATAAAGCTTTCAAATAGCATGTAAGTACACCTACTCAATAACTTAAACAACTTCAGAAGGTTTAAATTACACAAGAATTCTAGTAGGCTTATGAACAGTGGCGGACCCGTGATTTTTTCTCAGGGGGTTCAAAGTATAAAGAAGAAGTTCAGGTAGTAATGCAAGTGTGTGGTGAGCGTAGTAGCCCCCTCGGCATGCTCTTTGTAAAAGAATCATAAATATTTCATTCATTCATAGAAGTAAAGACTAAACCAATCAAAGATATCGAGGAGAAAGATACATTAATAGGAATTTTAGCGGATCGATTGTATTACATAAATTAATTCCTAAAACGCATGAAAATTAAATGATGAAAAAGGGAGCGAGACGGGAAAGAAAGATATTTACCTTATCATGCTAAATTTAACTTACTTTATTATACCATATTAAACATTTCTTTCTACTTTTATAATGCTCCATTCGAGTATTCTTAAAATTTCTTGTGTTTTTATACTTTTATTTTGTAATGTTTTACTTTAGTTTTCACTTTTTAAATCTTTTAAATTAGTATCCATTCAATCACATATTATTATGAAAAACGTCAAGATTCTCTAAAAGTGTGTAAGAATAGAGTCTCTAATATTATAATGAATATTCAGAAGATAAATAAATAACATTGTCAATTTTTTTAGTTCATATAGTTCAATTTACTAGGTTAGTCATAATTTGTAAAAAAGACAAATAACGAATAAATCAAATTAGTTTAGTTTTCATCCCTCTAAAATAGAATTAAAAATATAAAATAAATTTCTTGAATTCTATAAATTAATATTTTTAAAAGGATGTCAACGATATTTAACTTTCTTCATTAAATTACATATTATTTACCTTTTAAAAAAATATTATATTTCTATCACAATTTCAAGTTAAATATAATTCATCATATTTAAAAGATATTTTCAAGTTAGTATATGAAACAAAGTTACGTTGAAACAACATGAATAATAGATGTAAAAATAATAAAAATAAAATAAAAAGAAAAAGAATGTGCCTAATAAATTTAAACAAAAACAAATTAGAAATGGAACAAAAAGAAAAAATAAGGAAAAAGAAGAAGAAGGTCTAAGCCCTAAAATTCCATTTTCCAAAGCATTAAAAAAATAGGGGAAAAATGTTGCCCAAGGGATTTGAACCCATGACCTAGGGGCATATTGTGAACCACTTATCCACTGTGCCAAGCCTGTATTTTGTGTTCAAGGGGTTCATTTTAATATATATACCCATAAAATCAGAATTTGACTTTATTTATATAGTGTCATTTTTTGACGAGGGGGTTTAGGTGAACCCCCTAGGGTCTACCTAGGTCCGCCCCTGCTTATGAACGATGTTTTAAAGATATTTCGCCGTCTTTACGTATAGCTTGAACAAGAGAACATATATTTCTATTTCTATATAATCCACTTACATTTAGGATCTGCACATTGGATATATATATCATGCAAGGTGTGTTGACAATTATACAATTAGATTCTCATTATATATGTCGACGAACACGAATAGTACTTTATTCTTTTGCCTTATTCTTGAAACTATGGAACTCTTATACATAACTAATTCATTGCCATAACAATTATAGGACGAGCTCATAGTGCACACAATAATGAGTCTCCATACTCAATTTACAACTACGACCAATTGTATATATATCGTCATTTGCATCGCATTCATTTATTTTAAACAACTTAAATAACTATTGACTTTCACCATGCATTTAAAACCTTTGAACAACACTATATCATGACTCAATATGAATCTAAAATGTAGGAATATTAGTCCTATCAACGACGTAGATTCATGCTTGATAAATGAAAAAAGGACGCTTGTACATACCTCAAAAGTATTATCTAATATATTCTCTTTATAATTTCAATAAAATGCTGCAACATATAAAAAAACAATAATATAGCCCATAGCAATCGAAAATAATCCACAATCCAAACAAAATGAAAATAATCCAAAATCGATAATCGTTGTTTGATAATAATGTATAACTTCAAATTAATGATTAAGAGAAGTGTAAGAACTCTTACCTTATCAAAATAACTTATAGCTACAACAACATACCAATAACTTCTTGAAAACCTGTTGTTCAAAGCACTACACAAAACACAGAGAAAACTAGGTCAAAATAATGAGCTCAACATGTAGAACAATTTTTAAGAAACTCCTAATCTCTACTTATCCAACTCTAAGGAGTATTTTGATCTAAGCAAAACTTAGACTCTTTTCTCATACTTGGGACAAAACTATTTGTCGATAAAATGACTTTTTGAAGATAAAATCTCAATATATATCCATTTCACCGGCTTGAGCCCACCTTGGCATGCATGTTATATTGACCCTCTAACTTCATATAAATGGGGAGATATGATCATCCCAAATCAAACCATATACAAGATAAATTGAAATACTTCCCCAAAATAAAATCTTCAAATTGAATTTTTTTGTTACCAAGCTTCCTTTGGCCCAAAACTTTAATTTTTTTCTTTAGTCACCTTCATATACTCATATCATTTCATGATATGATCATTCATTTGAAATTTTATTCTCTCAACTTATTATCAAATAGCTTAAAGTGGGAAAAAATATTTTTTGACGTGTACTTTTTCAGCTTGGCGAGTTAGTCACTCTAAAATATATGGAGTTTACATCCTTCCCTCCTTAGAAACATTATTCCTCGAATGAGGGTTAACTTCACTTTAACATATTTTCAAAATTCATAACATTAACTTAAGATAATGGTTAATCAAATACATACCTCGATATCATATTAGTATTGTAAATTGTTGAGGATAGTCTCCATCGTTTCTTCTTCTTCTTTCCAATTCATCTTCTTGACATTATTACTTTGTTATAATACTTTAACTGAGGCAATCTTTTTGGTAATAAGCTTCCTGACCTGACGATCAAAAATAGTTGTTGGGACCTCTGTATAGGTCATTTACTCATAAATTTGAACATCATAAGGCGACATAATATGTATTGAATATTTTATGCATTTACGTAACGTCAATACATAAAACACAAGATGAACTCTTGCTAACTCTACTGGTAACTCTAACTCATAGGCCACATTCCCTATCATGTGGATAACTCCATAAGGTTCAACATATCTAGGACACTGGACATCCCGCACATGGTACATTTCATGGGACGTACTTTACTTTTGCATCTTCTCATACTTTCATGCCGACATCATATCTATTTTTATCATGGCATAATTCAAATGACTTAATGAGTACTCTTTTTCCACGTGATTTATCTTCACTTCTGTTCTTCTTGCGAATTAGAGATAGTAGCTCTGAGTTTGACACATATATATCCACACAATCATTTACTCAACGTTATACATTTTTTTCACTATCACCTCCAACAACACCTGCACCAACATCAATATTTGTACATGATGTGTCATGACCTAATTATACCCTAGACGTGACATGTCAAATAAAATTCCGAAAGACCCTAAATAAGACACTTGACATAAATAATATTAGGAATTTAAGAAAAACACGATAGTAGTCTTAATCAAGTTAATTGATAAAAAATAGAGTACAACTCATAAGCCGAAATATTTTTCTGACATAAGCCTCTATTACCATAGTATGTGACTAGGACAAACCCCTAGCTCACGACGTAACTTTGAAATAGAAATGACATGAAAATAAAGCAACACAAGTGGCATAGCCCTCGGAACATGAGGACTCACCTATCCAATTAAGACGGAATCAATCCATTATCCACATGCGTGTGGAGAAATGTCGGACCCTATATTATAAGACAATATAGGCACAAATATGCATTAGTACGATCGATGTACTAAGTATGAAAAAATACATAAAAACGTAGGGATGACAATATGATGTACTTTAAACATAATATACATGACCAAGTAAAATGTATAAAAGCCTTTAAGAGAAATCATAAATTGTATACAAGGTTAATGCATATTGAAAATAATAGGAATAACTTTGGAAAGACTTTTGAAGAAAAACATAGTTTATTTGTGGGATATTTGCCGTTAACCAACAATAAGACCATGTGAGCTATAACATGGAATTCGGTATGACCCTCACACCGAAAAGGAGAATCTACTTGACAAGGTAGAACTTCGTATCATTCATTATTGCTAAAGTGGATCCACTAGCTTAGGTCATTTAAGACATTCCTACGGGGACATATAGTTTGGGATAAAGAGATTGCTACTAGAGACCCGACCTCTACTTACGGAAAAACCTCCATCTCAAAGTCCTCTCAGTTCTAAGTAAATCCCAATTGAAAATTCATAATCATAATCATATCAAAACATATGGAAAGACAATAACCAAAGACTACCAATTCAATCGTAATTTCATAATAGAACACCTCCTTTCAAAATCATGATTTAATATAGAGAAAAAGGACAAATATACCTCCAAACTTTCAAAAATGGTATATGAATACCCTCTGTTATACTATTGAGACACTAGTGTCCCTGCCGTCTTAAAAGTGGAACATTTATATCCTTCACACTAACGGACGGACACGTGACATCATCCCGTGCTTCTACTCAATTTTTATCAAATTTAACCCGAAAAAAAAACAAAAAACCCACCCGAATTAATAAAAAAAAAATCAACCAAATATTCTATACCCATCCACTCACTAACATCCTAATAATATATCCAAATCAAAATCTCCCAAATTCTCGATCAATCCTACACCACCTCCAACGTTGTCATTTGATATGTAGAACTTCATCATCTAATCAATAAACTTCAGTTTCCTCTTCTTCTTCCAAACAAAAAATCTCATTTCTTCTAGTTAAAATTAAAATCTTACCAATACTCCATTTCGATGGCTTCCAGTCATTTCCCCCTTTCCTTTTTTTCCAGTTGTGAATGGCTTTCATAGTATATGAATTCTGATCTGAGCTCTAAATTATGTTGAAATTTTCTTATGTGTTGTAGTATTGAGGTTTTAATTTTGATATGTGGTTATTGGTTGATAAAGAGTCTTTTGTAATATGTTTATGTGTAAATGTTTTACATTTTTAGCTTAAATAATGTAAATTTGTAAATAAATTTGATATCTAATTTAGGGCTGTGAATATTTGCTGAAAAGAGATGGCGCAGTTGTATTCTCAGTTGAGATTGTGTTGTAATTTGGATTAGGTGTTATTTGAGAAATTTGGTTTGTAGTTAATTGTCCGACCAATGAATGAATTGGATCTGGTATTACGAAATGGGTTTCTCTAGCGGAGTGAATTTTTTACCATGGATGAGATCTTGATTATTAAGAATAAGAAAAGAGATGATGACGGGGTCGAAGAATTTGCTTCAGGAATGCACTCTAAAAATGTTTTAGATTGGGTCAAGGTTCTTAATTCGGGTCAGGTAAATAGATAGTTGGGTGGGTTTTTAGTTTTGTAGGTGAAAAATAAAATTAAAAAATAGGGATATTTTTAAAGATATTGTCACGTGTCCGTCCGTTAATGTGAAGGATATAAATGTTCCACTTTTTGGACGACAGGGACACTAGTGTCTCAATAGTATAACGAAGGGTATTCATATACTCCCTCCGTTTCACAAAGAATGGTCTAGTTTGACTTGGCACGGAGTTTAAGAAAATAAAGAAGACTTTTGAATCTTGTGGTCCTAAATTAAAGTTATGTCAAATGTACAAAATTGCCCTTTAATCTTGTGGCCTTAAACATGCCACGTGGAAAGTTCAATTAAAATGTTACCAAAAAAAGAAAGAGGTCATTCATTTTGAAACTGACTAAAAAGGAAAGGAGGTCAATCTTTTTGAAATGGAGGGAGTACCATTTTTGAAAGTTCGGGGGTATATTTGTCCCTTTTCCCTTTAATATATTCATTTATTAAGACAATTAACTTTTTAAGCATCTAAATCATGATTTCTTCATATGTGAGAAAACCCTTTCACAATTCATTGATACTTATCTCAAAAACATCTTTTAGTCGTAAATCATTTTTTTTCATAAAACATGCATAAATTCTTAATTAAATTCATAATCATAATCCATCAGTTCATCATTGAAATCAAGCATAAGTCATGGGTTAATATAAAATTAATTGAAAATCATGTAATTGAATCAAATCATGCATAATAAGATTGAATAAAAATAATTGAATCATAATTAATAGAACTCATGAAGATTTACATGAAACCCTAATAGAATTGGATGCAATCAATTTAGGAGATTGAGATTCTTTTGGAACCCAATGGATGAAAGGGATTCATTGGTGAATTCTCACATACCTTAGCAATCAAAGCCTAAAAGCAATGGAGAAGAAACCCTTGAAGCTCTTGAAACCCTAACCTTCACCTTGAGAGTTCTTAAGAGAAAATCGGAAAACAAGACTTTAGGGATTTTGTGAGTTGAGTGAATGAGAGGATTTAGGCTTAGTCTTATAAGTAAAAAAGGTTGTAGGGGTAATTATAGAACTAAAATGATGTAGTTTAAGCGTTAATTAGATAGGAAAAGACCAAAAGACCCTTAATCAGAATATGTCGAATAGGGTTTATGGCTTCGACCTACGGTCCATAGAACTTTCTACGGACTGTACTGGTCAGTCGTAGATCACTTACTGGACTCAATATTTTTTATCGACTCCACGAGACCTTCCTACTGTTTGTATAACATTCTATGGCTCGTAGACCCCTATTCGTAGAACCTGATCAGTTCAAGCCCAAAAGTTCACTACGTCTGGATCACTTCTATGGATCCCTCCTACGATCTGTAGACCACCATACGATTCGTTCTGTTCATTCGTAGGTCAACTAACGGGACTTGACATTTTCCAATTTCTCAATATCATTTCTACAATACCCTTATACAGATCGTAGACTGATCCACAAAAACTGACATCAGATTAGTTTCCTGCAACTTTTCAACCCAAACTTAACTTTCAATTTTCGAGGTGTTATATGATGCATCGAAAATAACACTCCGAGATCAAAATAGTCTTCATAAAGTGATAATCGAGCCGAATAGAATTGGGGATATTCGTCTTTCAAAATTCATTTAGTTTTTTTTAATTTTATCTTAATTATGTATGATTTGATAATATGTTTATTGTATTTTTTTCGTTTTTGCAAATTTTATCTATAAGAAGAGAGTGGACGTGTTCTTAAGGAGACCATTACAAGGTTGTATAATTATTTTCATTAGTGAAATTTGAAACAGAATATGACAGGTAATGTTTTATGAGTTAAAGTATATAATTTAATTATTATTAGTAATTTTTTGTATTATCTATTCATACTATATTATTTATCGTTATTCACTTCATTTGCAGTTATTATATACTTGACTTTCAAAGTACATTTAATTTTTTTCCTGATTTTTGAGGGGAAAAAAATCAATTTCAAGATGTTTGATTGGTTTAGGGATGGAAGAAAAAAGAATTTTTTTTGTCATGATCCAACCCATTGAGACGTGTGTGCATCTACTCTAACACCTAGATAGGAGATCCCTTTTCACCCAATTTAAATTAGGCCATGCGGAAAATAAATAAAACATAATCGAACACCCTATGCAGTTATGGAATTACTACTAACTTAATTTAGAATCAATGTTATTTGCAAAAGAACACACTAACACTCCCCAAGGAACTAGTCTAATCAGGTACAAGAGCTACTAGGATGATACAATTTATAAAGAAAATAAGACACAACTCCCATCATTAGGAAAGAGGAGTAGAAGCTGTCGGAGATCACTATCGATCTCACCTATGAAACATCATTGAATCTTGCAACCAGACTATGTCAAGTGGCCTAGTAAAAGTAGTATCAGTATAAACAACATGTACTAGTACGCAACATCGGTCGACCCGAACTTACCACATAATCATCATATCATCATATTATATGAAAAGTGGAAAGAATTTTAGACAAAAGTTAGATTACAATTTACCCTTATAGTAAATTTAAATGTTATAAATTATTTAATAAATTAAATATCTATTAATCAAAATGTTTTAAAGTCTTTTCACCTCGTAGATTTTTTTTATTTATTTTTTGATAACCGAGAAATTCGTCTCTGACCCGCCCTTTGGACCAATCACAGCCTTCTAAACTCGGTGGATAATGGGCCCGCCCCTCTACCCTTCTCTACTTAAATACCGGGCTTCGCTTTGCATGGTGTGGGGCTTGAACCTGCGACCTAAGCCACAAATCATCCACCTTTTGCCACTTGAGCTAGGCCTTGGGGGCTTTTCACCTCGTAGATTTATTGCAAGCTAAAGAGTACTCCTAAAAAAATTATACGTTGATTTAGGAAATAATACATTGATCAATTATTAAATTACTTAGTACGTAATAAATTTATAAAGACATTAGATAGTAAAGTCAATTTATAGCAAACTGAATTTTAAATACTTTTTTCTGTCATATTAATAATGCTTAATGAATCAACAACAATGATCTCAAACAAATTTAGTGCGAGTGATTAGAGCCGTCAAAATGGGTTTAGCCCATGGAGGCGACCCAATCCAACTCGTTATTAGGGTAGGGTTGTGATAGATTTTTGGGAAACTTACATAAATATACTATAATAAAAAATTATTTACCATTTGTAGCAATAATTTTATTTTCACTTGATCACTTTTAATATATTTATAATACAATTTTAATACATATTACAAAGAACAATTTATTATTCACACATAATACAAGTTTTATTGATAGATAATACATTTATCACACATTTTAATACACTTATAATACAATGTGTCAACTTCTTATCAAACAAGCATAATATATTTTTAAAAATAGTTATAATACATATATATTACATACTTAATTCACTTTTAATACATATTGCAGATTTAGCATGGTATTGTTATGTATTGCTATAAATGGTAATAAATAAAAAGTATCGCTAAAATCAGTAATTATTTATTAAAAGACACCCATCCAAGTAATTTTTCCTAGATTTTTCAAGTCCATTTAAAATTAGGGCTTATAAGCCCAACCCATATAAGTCCTTGACCCTTGAGGCTTGATTGAGGCCGGGCCGGGGTCGGCCCATGGGCCAAACCTATTTATTTAAGGGTAACTTACAACAATCTCACTAGTATATGAACTAATTACTTAAATGCACGTCATGTTGTAATATTATGAATCTTACAAGATTTTAGTACGTCTAGATACATGGATATCAGGATATATGAACTCAAAATTAGGTTAATTTGTTCTAGATACACTCTACCCAAGTGAATTTGCATGTATTTAGGATATATAGTCAAATCCCGCGTCCTCATCTCCCTCTCATCTCGCTTGCCACTCTTTTATCTCACTCGCGTATTTGAGATGTATCACATAAGATACATGTATCTCACATATCTAGTATCCTAGATACATGCTAATTACACTAGATTTTTTGCTAGTGTTATTGAAACAACGCAATTGTTTGCCATATTTGATTTGAAAATATTTTCATTTTCTTGATGTTATAGAATTTTAAGTTTGAAATGAAAAAAAGAAGGGTTAGCCCGCCCCTGCCCTCGGCCCTTCTAGGGTTGGGTTGGGTTGAGCATTTTCAGGCCCTTCCAAATGAAGGGCTGACCCGCACTAACCCTTCAAATTCCTTGACTCGTTAGACTTGGACCGGATGGGGTTGGACCGGTCCTTTTTGACAACTCTATAGACTATAGGTGATTATGATAAAAAAAAATTATAAAAAAATAATGAGAACGAAATAATAATTTATGAAGCATAAAATAGTTAGCGAAAATTCAGGTAGTAAATCACAGTTGAATAAATATCTTGCCGGAAGATATTGAGCTAGAGAAAACTAATTTTGATATATTAAAGTGGTAAACATTAGGGGTCGTTTGGTTTGAAAACAAGTTATGATGGGATTAGTTATGATGAGATAAGTTATGATGGGATAAGTTATGCTGAGGTTATTTTTTATTGAGTGTTTGATTTGTTGTATTCAAAATAATATGTATTGCATACATTTTAAAAACAAGTTGTTTGTTTACAAAATTACCCCTTCACTTTATTAGTTTTTGGTAGTTTCTTTGCAAGCTTTAATTATTCATTTAAAAATAAAATAAAACTTGCATCTTATTTAGTTTAAATATTTTTGTGTGTGCATTTCTACTATGGTACCGTATGTATTGAAAAATATTTTTTTTTTCTTATTTAGCTTAAAAATCAAATTTTCATCTTAAGTTTGTTAAAGTAAAAGAGGGTTTGTGAGAAATCAAAAAATATAAATAAACATAAGAATTAGTCAAATATACTCATAAATAAAAACTATATTTATATAGTGTAATTTTTAATAGAAACATATTAAAAATTATCATAAAAATAAGGAGTAGTGAATATTATTATACATGATATTAAAAATAATATTGGAGAGGGGGGGGGGGATCGGGAGGACATGTGCTAAATATTTTTGTTTATGCATTCTCATGGTAAGTACCATATGTATTTAAAAATAAAACTTTTTTCTTATTTAGCTTAAAAATAGAATTTCCCTCTTTAAGTTTTATTAAAGTGAAAGAAGATTTATGGGAAATCAAAATATAAATAAACATAA
>JAJOOO010017274.1:0-22976 GCA_029582685.1 Solanum piurae
TAGAGTCTGACTGAACTGTGGGAGCTACTAATAACCGATAATAAAACCACATGAGCTAAATGTGGAGTCCGATGTATACGCCCCATCGAGAGGACCCAATATACTCGGCCAAAGGTATAGAGGCATGACTGGCGTGATCACTAAACTGAAGTTGCCCACAGAGGGGACTTACACCTATGTGGCTCGTAGTTCTGAGACTATATGGGTACACTGAACCCTAGTCCAACTCGGTATTATGCTACTCCCAATGGATTAAGTGATTAACACATTATGACTGAATTTATGTAAGTTACTGAATAGCTCGAACTGAACATGCAAACTGAGAATGCAACAATTAAACTGATATTGATGCATTAATAACTGAGGAATGTATAACTAAATAACTGAAATATCTGACCTAGCATATGTAATTCAAAAACTAATGAAATACATAGCTAGGATTCTGAAATTCATGTAATAAACTGAATAATAACATGATAATCTGATTTGGAACATGTTAATAACTAATTCATGATGATCTTCTGTAATTCTAGAAACCCTAGGCCTATTCATAATAAGGGAATCAAGAAACTGACTGAATTCGAGGGACCTAATGGGTGAAAGGAACCCACTAGTGAAATCCCACATACTTGGTGACGAATTCCACGGAGAAATCCTTCGATTTTCGGGCTGGAACTGATAGAACCTTGCTGCATTCTTGAACTAGGTTTCTTGACCTCTTTTCTCCTCTTAGCGTTCTAATTCTTCTAAGTTTGATTAATGATTTGACTTAGGTAAGTTCTAGTTATGTTTATAGGCTTAAACTGACTAAAATCTCATTATTTAGGGTCTAAATGACGTATCTTAGGGGTTAAACGAAATAGGAAAGACCAAAAGATCCCTAACTTAACTACTGTCGGAATGATCGACGGACGGGACTGACAGACCGTCAATCAATCGACGGTCCGTCGATTGGAGTCGTCGATCGAGTCAGCCCGATAGGGCTTCACTAAAATGAGCATAACATTTTACTCGGAGGTCGGATTTTAGCAAACTTGGTGGCGTATAATAGGTCATGGGACCCATAATTCCTTTTGTGCTAAAATTTATGACCATCTGAACGTTGACCCAATCACAATTTTCAGCTAACTGGTTGTTGACCCTTACCTACGGTTAGACCTACGGACCGTGGATCGAATGACGGTCTGTGCTGGTCGACCGTAGTTCATGTCAGAGGCTGGGTAAAGGAGGCCTCGATCCATAAACACAGACCACGGACCGTGGGTCTGTCCATGGGTCGAGACTTAGCTGATTTTTCTGAGCTGGGTTGGGGAGGGGTTGCAGTGGTGAACCACGGACCACCAACACGGGCCGTGGTCTGACCTACGGTCCGTGAATGGCAACTGTGAGTTGCACCTGCAACTTCTCAAAATCTGCATTTTTGGTCTGTTTTGGATACGGGGTGTTACACATAAGGTAATTTGAAATTTTTAGGACTCTTTTTTTCTTTCAAAACAATATTTCATTTTGAGGAAAAAATAGGGGTGTGACATCAGCTACCTCGAAACAAGCTTGAAATCCCCTAGGAAACTTGATCCTTCCCTTTCCGAATTCATTCCGCCTGTTCTTGATCTACAAAGCATTAATTTAATACGGGAATAAATAAACAATAACTAATTACCCGAATTACTGGCAATGCTATCAACCCTAGATCATACCCATGTTCCCCATACCCAGATTAGGGCTTTCTCCACCATAAATTTCAGATCAAAACCCTCCCCCATCGACAATTACCCATTATATTACTTTCTACGGATCGAAATACGGATTCGGGGAGTTAAAATCTTACCTTTAGTCTCAAGAATGGTGAAAAATTGTCATGAAAACCCCTGGGTTCTTTCCTTAGCTCTCAAGTTTGAAAATTGCTAAATAAAGACGTTTTGGGGTTTATTTTTGAATTAAATCACTATTGTTCCTCTATTGCGGCCCCTAGCCCACCTCGGCAGCCCCGCCTTAAAGGGAATATTTCGACCACAACGGCTTGCACGGAACCAGTGAGTCGATTTAAGAATTCCAAACTCCCATTTCACAACACACCTTCAACCAACGACACTCAGAAACTGCCCGTTCATGCTAAGATCAATTTCGGGAGTTCTACTCGCCCGAATTATATTCCACAAAGTCGTATGGGTTCCTTAACGTCTTAGATATCTACTCATGTGATCAAATTCATAATTAGATCATCCAATTGTTACAAGATTTCCCTAGACTTTAAGGACTCCGATTTCATCCAAATATGGACTAGGTTGATAAATTCCAGGTTACTACAAAAACGTTTTCCGACCCAAAAATTTTCTCCGTTGGTTTTTCTATAACGACAGAACCTGATTGTTACAATAGATACCAATTTACCCATCACTCGTCCCCGAGTGACAAACCTAGGAAAATAGGCTAAGGAAGGAATGGAGTAGTACCTGAATCAACGAACAATTGAGGATACTTGTTTCGCATATGCTTCTCGGTTTCCCAAGTAGCTTCCTCAACTGGACGATGCTTCCATTGAACTTTCACGGACTTAATCTCCTTGATCCTCAGCTTCCTGACATCACTAACAAGAATTGCAATCGGTTCCTCCTCATATTGGAGGTCTTTGTCTAACACAATTGAGTCCCACTTAATGATATAATCCCCGTTCCCATAATATATCTTCAAAATGAACACATGAAATGCCAGATGAACTCTCGATAGGGGAGGTAAAGCCAATGTATACGCTACCGGTCCTACACATTCAAGAACCTCAAAGGGACCAATGTATCGTAGAAATAAATTTCATTACCTTTCATTGGCGCTACCTTAAGAAGAACATTTTCACTAGTCTGAAATGCCATGTCTCTTACCTTATGGTTTGCATACTTCTTCTGCCTACTCTGTACTGCTAAAAGCTTAGTCTGAATACTCCTCACCTTATCTTGAGCATCCTTCACTAAATCAACCCTTAAAGGTTTCACATCTCCAGCCTTGAACCATCTTATGGGTGATCTACATCCTCTCCCATATAGTGCCTCGAACGGTACCATATCAATGTTGGAGTGGTAACTATTATTGTAGGAGAACTCACACAAAGGTAAGAACTTATCCCAATGCCCTCCAAAATCAATCACACATGCTCTCAACATGTCCTCTAACACTTGAATAGTCCTCTCCGACTGCCCGTCCGTCTGTAGAGGGAAAAATGTACTAAAAGTGAGTTGTGTGCCCAATTCATCATGCAATTTCCTCCAGAACTTGTAGGTAAACTGAGTACCACGGTCTGAAATGATATATAGGGGCACCCTCACTTTATCCTTCACATAAACCTTAGCCAATTGTTCAACATTATAATCTATTCTTATCGGAATAAAATGGATTGACTTAGTCAATCTATCAACCACTACCCAAATAGAATCGAACTTCCCCAAGGTCTTGGGAAGACCAACCACAAAATACATGGCTAACATTTCCCACTTCCATTCCGAAATTGGCATTCTTTGAAGCAAACCTACAAGCCCTTGGTGCTCATAATTTAATTGTTGGAAATTTTGACACCGAGCCACAAACACCGCTATATCCTTCTTCATGCTCGACCACCAATAAATTCGCTTCAAATATCGGTACATCTTGGTCACACTCGGATGAATGGAATATCGCGAACCATGGGATTCTATCAACAACTTTTGAATCAAGTCATCAACTCGAGGAACACAAATTTTTCCCTTGAAATTAAGCACACCTTCCGTATCAAAAGTGGTCTCTTGCACCTTACCAATCGCAGTCTTCTTCTTGAGTTCATTCAAATTTTCTTCCTCGAATTGCTTGGTCTTGATCACTTCCATAAACGTGGCCCTTACTTAAATGCTAGCTAACACCCCACCTTTTTCTAAGATGCCCAATTGCATGAATTTAGACTCCAAGGTCTGAATTTCCTTAGCCAAAGGTCCTCTATTTACACTCAAGAAAGCTAAACTACCCATACTTACCGCCTGTTTATGTTGAATGAGACTCAAATAATACCGAACACAAGTACAAATGACACAAATAAAAGGTTTATGAAAGAAAATTTATATATTTATAACGAGGAAATGAATAAGTAAATGCTTAAAAGGAAAGAAAAGAATCTTATCTGAAAGTACGTGCCGACTTTAATGAATCATAACATGCATTTGGACTGAACGCTTGATCCTTCTAAGTTGTCTGAATGTCACGAAGCAATGTTGTACCTTTCAGTCTATATAGCCTGACTTCTATCTTGATTGTGCTCATGCCAAGACAAAATGTCATTATTTGATTAGTGATGCCCTTCGTGGTATTTCACCAATAAGACATTCTTATCTCCTTCTCTCAACTTACTATCGTCTTATCGTGCCCGTGAGGGTTTTCACTCAGAAGACTCTCTCATTTTTCTTCTTTTTTTTCTTTGTTGTAACACACCGTAGGTCACAATATCATGTCTCAGCCCTTGGAGAATTGAAGAACATGATTATTGTTTTATTGAGTGATTAGACCGAACCCCAATGAAGGGCTGCCTACGTATCCCCTTAGGAATCAGATCGAACGTAGTTCAAATAAATGAAAATTACTTTTATTTTTAAAAAAATATTTTGGGAAAAGAATCGGTTCATGTTTGATAATGTCTTGACTTTAGTTGGTACCAATAATTATGCATATGAACCACATTCAACTACTTTCAAACAAATATGAGGTCAACTCTGAGTAATCTCTACAGTTTTAAATGGTATCTCAAATATACTTAAGTATTTACAAGTTCAGTTCATCTTGTCTAAATTAAGGGATAAAATTATTCATATCCTCATGTTTCAAATGTCCTCGCAACAAATGAAAGTCCTACTTCACACAATGGAACCAATTTAGATCGTAGGACATTTTTGAAAGTCACTCACACTCAGAAAGATGTTCAATGCATGAGATTGAGATACCATATGCTTGGCCCTCATGTAAGTATCGACTAATGTGAGAACACAAAAACTGAGATCAAATAGGACTTGTCATTGGCTTGTAATGTAGGCTTAGGGAAATGTAGAATATTCTTTATAAATTTTCTTTGTCTTTTTTTTTTTTTTTAACTTTCACATATTTGATAATTTCACTTTGTTAACCAACTTAGATCTTTGGCAATGTGTATATAATTGATAGTGCACTCAAGGAAGTGAGATAAAAGAATAGTGCATTTATGCACTCAAAAGGATATATGCTAAGATGTGTTTATTCAAATAAAAAGGATTTATGCTCATAATGAGAGTTTTATGGATAACATATCATTCGGTATGCTTGAAAGACACATTTAGATTTTTTAAAAAGGCCTATAATCTTTTCCCAAGGTCTTTGGCACTTCGTAGATAATTGATAGTAGACTCAAGGAGGTGAGACCAAGATATAATGCATTTATGCACTCAAAATAATATATGTTAAAATACGTTATCCAAATAAACAGGTTTTAGGCTCAAAATGGAAGTTATATGGATAACATATCATTAGGTAGGCTTGAAAGGAACAATCGGATCAAAGAAGGCCTATAATCCTTTCCCAAGTTAAAAGTTGTTCAAAATTTCGCCTCAACCCATATTCGGGCCAAGTTCTAGATCAACAAAGTTATGCCATTGAATTTAGATATCTAAAGCTCACCACACACATTTGAAACAATGAGGTCGAATTTGTTTTAGCCTTAACTTTAAACAAGATAATTTCTCAAGTATTACATAAATATATTGAGAGATACCAATAGAAGTCTATAGGTCACACCAAAATTGGTCTGTCTTGCCAAATAGTTTAACATTTTTCTTTTTTCTTATGTGTACTCCTAATTTGTAGGTACCAACCAAGTCAAGAATTATTTCTTTAAAGAAACTATTTTTTTATCTTTTTTTTTTAGATTTAAAAAAATAAAGAATATAAATATTTTTATTCGAATTTCGAATAATAAAAAAAACACTGTTTGTTTTGCCCTAATTTTTGTGATGAGGACTTTCTAGATTTTTCCTTGGTTAGACCGGACCAAAAAATAAGGTTGTCTACGTATCTTGTCAAAGCAAGAATCAAGTCAAACGTAGTTCAGAATTTTGATATATGAAGTATAGAAATTTTGATTTTTTCTTTTTTGAAGAAGGGTACTTATCTTTTAGAAAGGATAAACAATTTTTTGTAGTTTTTAAATAAGGATTAAGAACTTCTTGTTCTTTTTTTTTTTGAAATTTTAAATAAGGATCACCGAACCCAAGGAGGATTGCCTATGTATCTCATCAATGTGAGAATCAGGTGTGCGTAGTTCGTCCAAATTTTTATAAATATATTTTACTTTTAAAAATTATTTTCTTTAGGTCATTTTATTGTAAAAATGCAAAGTTCAAACTATTTGAGATTTTACAAAAAATTGCTATATTTATTAAAAATTTGAGGAGTATTTTTTCAGTTTACTAATTTATCCTAAAGTAGATCAACATTCAAATAGTATTTATGTAGCAAATAGCACATAACTCAAACTCTGTGTTGAGCCGCATTAAATTAAATGTTCATGATGCAAATAAAGCGTATCCTACTAAGGATAATCATTAGGTGGGGCTTGTTAAACTAGGTTTTAAAGTCCTTATGAATTTGGTGTCTAGACTGGCTGTAAAATACGCGGACAACTCGAGTTAGGGAGTAAAAACATACTTATAGCAGCGCTTTCCGATTTTGTGCATGGGTTCTCTCCATCCTAAACAAGTGTGACTAAAAAACTTTCACCATGGATCGAAGATCCACTGGCTATCTTGACAGAAGTGGGGTTCGCAGTTGCAATTCCCGAAATGGTATTATAAAAGATTCAGATGAGTGTGCAAGAGAAGTCAGTTACATGCAGTTCAAATAATATTAAAGTAGTAAATAAGTAGACAATAAGCAGATTAAGTCAACAAAAACAATACAAAAAAATATATAGATAAATAAATAACCATACCTAAGTCAATATATATAAACTCGAATTCTGATTATCCCCAGCAGAGTCGCCATCTATCACACCCCTATTTTTCCTCAAAATGAAATGTTATTTTGAAAGAAAAAAAGAGTTTTCTTAATTAAAGTGACATTTTGAAAATAGATTATTTTATAATTCAGTGTCGCTATTTGGAATTGAGTTTTGGTTTTCCAAGTCACCTTATTTAAATCCCTAATCAAAAGGAAATTTGACTCTTTATTTTATTGGTCTGCGAACCAAAAATTAGGGTAAGGATTTATGTTGATCGAGGGGAAGGTATTAGGCACCCCTCGAGTCCCGTGATTCTAACATGATAGCTTTATTGACTTTAGTATTGCTTGACTTAATTTTTTTATATTATTTTTTTGATATATTATTATTATGACTTAATAAAAATACATATTACCACCGTTCTTTGATTTATTATAATCATATTTAAAATTGACTGATTTTATTAATGTATGTCCATTATAAAAATATGTATATGCACATATATTTATTCAAACAAAATAAAGTAAAGTTAAAAGATGGACATTTAAGAATTTGAATTTTGAAATGTCCGTATTTTTTTTGCATGTATTTGTATATTTTTTATTATTATTATGGATAGAATATAGATAGGTATCTCATTGTTAGGAATTAAGATTTATGTAGGATTAGATTTTTAGAGTTTGGGTAATTTTAGGATTACTTTTTGTTTGAGTTTTTTTTTAAACACAAATTCAACTTTCATAACACCAATAAATCTACCAAAACAAGGGAGAAAATCGTGGGTACTTATGGTAATGTTCCATTTGGTGCAAATTGTAAACAGAAAACGTACTATTCTATATTTCGAAAATGAACTTAAAAAAGTTTTTGATCTTCTACATAAGTCTGATTTAAGGCTTATTTTTCTCCACTACTATAGCCTTTGATGATTCATTGTTCCTTTTCGCCTTCTTCTTAGAAGGATCCTTTGCTTTCACAATGCTTAAGCTCTTGATAACACTTTCTAAATTCACAAACATTTTCCTCAAAATTTTCTGAAACTGAACAAAGATGTAAGGTCGAGACGATGACTTGATATCTCCTTGATAGTCTCTTGTAGTAGACTTTCCACCAGCATATGCTTTAAGAGAAGCCAATATGAACTCTCCGCGTTCACAAAAATACTGATGAACAAATTCCTCGAAGTTCTTTGGAGGTGCACGTATATGACAAAGCATAGTTTTACATGTCATTATGAAAAGATCCTCATTATAAGCTAAAGACCGCTTCGACAAAGCATAAAAGTCGTTGATACATCTTATGCGAGCATGCTCATTGAAGTAAGGTTCAACATTGAGTACTAGTTCCTGGATTGAGACGAGAAGTTGAAGAATCATAGAATTTTTAGGTGTCTATTTTTCCACTTTGTCTCCATGCCAAGTGTTGATGAGGCTCAAGCTAACTCTTCCATTAGGATAAAGATTAGGATTCATGTGAAATCCGCGTGACAAATACTTTAGTTTTGGAGGATTGTTTGGATAATCTGAAGGAAAGACAATGTCGAAGAAGAAGAGTCCATCATGATATGGAGTCCCTAGGGCACCAATGATCACTGCTCGTAGAAGATCAAGTCAAGTCTCATAAGTTCGAACATAAATCGAATCAAGGAGGTTTTTTCCAAGGATTTTCCATTCTTTCATGATGGCTCTGCAAGTAGAAGTGTTTGCATCATTGAAGCATTTTTTTCTTTTTTGGATTGGGTTGATTTGATGAAATAATGATCTGATACATCTAGTGCAACATCAAAATGTGAAAATTTTATTGTTTTACCACATGTTTTCCCCTGATCTACTGAAACAATAACCATACTTGTTTTTTTTTGTTCTTCTTCGTAAACTGATCATACGAAAGGACTTTTTTGTTCTTCTTCATCTCATCTTTTTATTGTTTAATTATTATTTTTTATATATTTTTTATTAACATTTTGTTTCTTTATTTATTCATATATATTTTTTACGTTTTTCTCTTATATTTAATTTTTCACATTTTCTTTTAACTTTCCTTGATTTTTTTATTTTTTTTATTATTACATTAATCTCTTCTTTTTTTCTTATGCTTATCTCGACTTTTATCGCTTTTCTTTTCTTTTTTTTAATTGTTATTATTATTATGTTTCTTCTTTCTCAAGATAAATTCTTAAATTTACATGTTCTCTCGCTCTTTTCATGAAATGTGATCACTAAAACTTTTATTTCTATCTAAAAAGGTCTTAAGACGACTCAATTAATTCTTGAGAACCTAATATATTATCTCCTAATCACTTCGATTAATAATCGATTATCTAAGCAATTAAACAATGAGCACGCGATTAAATACATGGGATTGTCATCTAGTTATCGCAAACAAAACATGCTTATTTCTTCTTAAAGTATGAAAAAAATAACATGAGGTTCACATAAAAAAAGGCAGGGAACATTGTTCAAGAAAAATTAAGAAATTCATGGGATACATGTCTTTTCAAGATTCTAAAAAAAAGATCAAACATATAGTTTATCATAAACTTTTTTTTTCAAATAAAATAAAATAAACTATGGCAAGAACACACCTTCAAACTGTTTTTGACCAAACAATGAAGAGTAACGCACAAATCTACTAATTTCCAAAGTTTAGCAAGGTTAACTTTAAGATCCACGGACTTGGAACCACGAACAAAACCTCAAACTCTAGACTTAATTCACAAAAGAAAACTCACTTTTTCTTCTCTTTGCTTTTGCTATCTTTTTTTCTTCTTCTGTGTATCTGTGTGTATTTTTCTCTTTACTGAGCGTGTGTTTTTATAATAGTTTTGGTGTGAGTATGGTGCTAATTAAAAGGAACGTAAGAGACTGGGGAATTTAATTTAAAATTTAGTTGAGAATTTTAGGGTAAGATAAAGGAAGAAAATAAAATAAAAGTAATAATATAATATTAATAAAACAAAACAAAACAAAAAATAAATTAAAACAAACCAAAAAGAAATAGAGGAAAATGTGAGTGTTGGGAAAAAAATGGAAAAAAAACCGTGCAATATAAAAAAAATTTGAATGGAAGGAATTTTTTTTAGGAAAAATAGGTTAGGGGGAGTTTGAGGGTGATTAGGATAAAGGATAAGGTAATTTGAAATTTTTAGGACTCTTTTTTCTTTTAAAACAACATTTCATTTTGAGGAAAAAAATAGGGGTGTAACATCACCTACCTCGAAACAAGCTTGAAATCCCCCAGGAAACTTGATCCTTCCTTTTTCGGATTCGTTTCGCATGTTCTTGGTCTACAAACAATTAATTTAACATGAGAATCAATAAAAAATAACTAATTACCCGAATTACTAGCAATGCTATCAACCCTAGATCATACCCATGATCCCCATACCCAAATTAGGTCTTTCTCCACCATTATTTCCAGATCAAAACCCTCCCCATTGATAATTACCCATTAAATAACGTTCTACGGATCGAAAAATAGATTCGGAGAGTTAAAATCTTACCTTTAGCCTCAAGAATGGTGAAAATTTGTCATGAAAACCCCTGGGTTCGTTCGTTAGCTCTCAAGTTCAAAAATTGCAGAATAAAGACGTTTTGGGGTTTATTTTTTACTTAAATCGTGATTGTCTCGCTATGGCGTCCCCATGACCGCAACGGCTGCCCCGTCCTGGCGGGAATAATTTCGCCACAACGGATTGCACGGAACCAGTGAGTCAATTTAAGAATTCCAAACTCCCATTTCACAACACATATTCAACCAACGACACTCAGAAACTACCCATTCACACTAAGATCAATTTTGGGAGTTCTACTCGCCCTAATTCAGTTCTGCAAAGTCGTACGGGTTCCTTAACGTCTTAGCTATATACTCATGTGATCAAATTCATAATTAGATCACCCAATTATTACCAGATTTTTCTAGACTTTAAGGACTCTGATTTCGTCCAAATCTGGACTAGGTTGGGAAATTCCAGGTTACTACAAAAATGTTTTCCGACCCAAAAATTCTCCCCGTTGGCTTTTCCATAACGACGGAACCCAGTTGTTACAATAGATTCCAATTTACCCATCACTCATCCCCGAGTGACAAACTTAGGAAAATAGGCTAAGGAAGGTGTAGAGTAGTACCTGAATCGACGAACAATTGGGGAAATTTGTCTCGCATATCATTCTCGGTTTCCCAAGTAGCTTTCTCAACTGGACGCTTCTTCCATTGAACTTTCACGGACTTAATCTCCTTGGTCCTCAGCTTCCGGACATCACGATCAAGAATTGCAATCGGTTTCTCCTCATATGGGAGGTCTTTGTCTAACACAATTGAGTCCCACTTAATTATATAATTCTCATCCCCATGATATCTCTTCAACATGGAAACATGAAATACCGGATGAACTCCCGATAGGTTAGGAGGTAAAGCCAATCTATACGCTACCGGTCCTACACATTCAAGAACATCAAAGGAACCAATGTATCACGGACTTAGCTTGCCTTTCTTGCCAAACCTCATCACCCTTTTCATTGGCGATACCTTCAGAAGAACATTCTCACCAGTCTGAAATGCTATGTCTCTTACCTTATGGTCTACATACTTTTTCTGATTACTTTGGGCTGCTAAAAGCTTAGTTTGAATACTCCTCACCTTTTCTTGAGCATCCTTCACTAAATCAACCTCCAAAGGTTTCACATCTCCAGCCTCGAACCATCCTATGGGTGATCTACATACCCTCCCATATAGTGCCTCGAATGGTGCCATATCAATGATAGAATGGTAACTATTATTGTAGGAGAACTCACAGAAAGGTAAGAACTTATCCCAATGCCCTCCAAAATTAATCACACATGCCCTCAACATGTCTTCTAACACTTGAATAGTTCTCTCCGACTGCCCGTCTGTCTATCGATGGAAAGCGGTACTAAAAGTGAGTTGTGTGCCCAATTCATCATGTAATTTCTTCCAAAACTTGGAGGTAAACTGAGTACCACGGTCTGAGATGATAGAAAGGGGCACCCCATGCAACCTCACTGTCTCTTTCACATAAACCTTAGCCAATTGTTCAGCATTATAATCTATTCTTACCGTAATAAAATGGGCTGACTTAGTCAATCTATCAACCACTACCCAAATAGAATAGAACTTCCCCAAGACCTTGGGAATACCAACCACAAAATCCATGGCTATCATTTCCCACTTCCATTCCGAAATTGGCATTCTTTGAAGCAAACCTGCAGGCCTTTGGTGCTCATAATTTACTTGTTGGCAATTTTGACACCTAGCCACAAACTCCGCTATATCCTTCTTCATGCCCGGCCACCAATAAATTTGCTTTAAATATCATTACATCTTGGTCACACTCGGATGAGTGGAATATCGCGGACCATGGGATTCTATCAACAACTTTTGAATAAAGTCATCAACTCGAGGAACACAAATTCTTCCCTTAAAACTAAGCATACCTTCCGCGTCAAGAGTGGCTCTTGCGCCTTACCAATCGCACTCTTCTTCTTGAGTTCATTCAAATTTTTGTCCTCGAATCGTTTGGCTTTGATCTCTTCCATAAACGTGGCCCTTACTTCAATGCTAGCTAACACCCCACCTTTTTCTAAGATGCCCAATTGCATGAGTTTAGACTCCAAGGTTTGAATTTCCTTAGCCAAAGATCGTCTAGTTACACTCTGGAAAGCTAAACTACCCATACTTACCGCCTTTCGACTCAAAGTGTCTGCCACTACATTAGCCTTACCCGGATGGTATTGAATGGTGACATCATAATCTTTAAGTAACTCCATCCACCTTCGTTGTCTAAAATTCATATCCTTTTGAGTGAACACATACTGCAAACTACGATGATCAGTAAACACCTCACACTTAACACCATAGAGGTAATGTCGCCAGATCTTAAGAGCAAACACTACCGCTGCCAACTCCCAATCATGTGTTGGATAATTCCTCTCATGCACCTTTAATTGACGTGAGGCATAAGCTATAACATTCTTATCCTGCATCAACAGAGCACCCAAACCAGAATGTGAAGCATCACAATAAACAATAAAATATTTACCTTCCACCGATAGTGCTAGGATAGGTGCTATGGTCAAGAGAGTCTTGAGCTTTTGAAAGCTATCCTCACATTTTTCAGTCCACTCAAATGGTATCTCCTTTTTGGTCAAATTTGTCAAGTGAGTGGCAATAGAAGCAAAGTTCTTCACAAATCGACGATAGTAGCTAGCGATCCCCACAAAACTCCTAACTTCCGTCACAGAGCTAGGCCTAACCCAATTCTTAGCCGCCTCAATCTTTTGGGGATCTACCGTTAACACTTCTTTTGAAACTGCATGCCCTAAAAATGCAACCAAAGTCAACCAAAATTCACACTTAGAAATTTTTACATACAACCTTTGTTTCCCAAGAACACCCATAATAATACGAAGATGGTCGTCATGCTCTGCCTCACTTTTCGAATAGACTAAAATATCCTCAATAAAGACTATAACAAACAAATCAAGAAATGGCTTGAACACCCCATTCATCAAACTCATGAAAGTTGCAGGCACGTTAGTCAAACCAAAAGACATAACTAGAAACTCATAGTGCCCGTAGCGGGTTCTAAACGCCGTCTTTGGCACATCCTCAGGCCTAATTTTTTAACTGATGGTAATAAGACCTTAGATCAATCTTAGAAAAAACTGATGCACCTTGCAATTGGTCAAAAAGATCATCTATTCGAGGCAATGGATACTTATTCTGAATGGTGACCCTATTCAATTGTCGATAATCTATACACATCCTCATACTACCATATTTTTTCTTAACAAACAAAACTGGAGCACCCCACAGGGAAGCACTAGGATTAATAAATCCTTTATCAATAAGTTCTTGGATTTGATCTTTAAGCTCTCTTAATTCCATCGAAGCCATGCAATCTGGAGGGATGGAAATAGGACGAGTACTAGGCTCTAAATCGATGTAAAAGTCTATATCTCTATCCGGAGGTATACCAGGCAAATCATTAGGAAACACTTCTCTAAATTTTGACACCACATGAATAGACTCAATAGATGGAGACTCAACCTCTACATCTCGAATATGAGCCAAATACGCCAAAAAACCCTGCCCCACCAATTTTCTAGCCCAAATGGAGGATATGATCTTAGCTTGGTTAGGCTTGTACACCGCTTCCCATTCTAACTTTTCCTTTCCCAAAATTTCTAAAGTTACAGACTTAGTATTATAATTAAGCACAACATAATAAGGGGATAACCAAGTCATGACTAAGATTATGTCAAAGTCACTCATATCCAATATCACCAAATCAGCCCAAGTCTGAAAACCCATAAATAAAATAGGACAAGCACGATAGACATGGGAGACTATGACAGACTTTTCGACTGGGGTAGAAACATGGATATGGGCATCAAGTATATCACAAATCATAGCAAATGCTGCGACTAATCACACGCACACATTAGAATAAGTAGAATCCGGATCAAATAACACATTAGCAATCCGGTCACAGACAAGAATATTACCTGTGATCACTGCGTCAGATGCCTCTGCCTCATTCTTGCCCAGAAAGGCGTAACACTGAGCCCTATCATCATGACGGGCGACTTCCCTGCCTGTTTGCACTGTACCTCTGCATGCATTACCATTTCTCCTACCTCCGCGGCCTCGCTGATTTCCTCCTCGCCAACCTTGTGGATGTCCTCTACCATTATTATCATTTCCCGTGGGTACCACTGCTCTAGACGGCTGCTATACATAATCCAACACACGTGGGTGGGGACAATCTCTCCTTATATGCCCAGGTTCTCCATAATTATAGCAAGTATGATCGAAAGATAGCCTACTGCCCGTCGAAGGCGCGACTCCCTGGCTATCCTAAATCAAATTATGAGGTGGAGTTCTCGAGTAATTACCTGTAGAGGCGGGCATGACAAACAGAATTGGCCTGGCTGCAAGTGTTGGCCTCCCTGCCCATTTGGAGTAAGAACCTTGAAAGTTACCCGAGTTTTTGGCCTTTTTAGCCAATGCCTTAGCCTAACCATCTCGCCTCACCTCCTCCACTTCCTTAACAAATTATGTTACCTCATTAGAACTCCTCCCTGCAGAGGTCATATAAACAGATAATACCTGCAAATCAGAATTTAGTCCCTTAATAAATAAACGGATACTCTCTTCCTCAGTAGTCACCAACTGCGTAGCATATCTACACAAGGCATGAAACTTGGCCTCATAATCAGCCACATACAACCACATTGTTCCAAAGCCATGAACTCATCCTTCTTACGATCTCTTAAGGTCCTAGGCATATATTTCTCTAAAAACAAGGCATGAAACTGGGTCCAAGTAAGTGGAGGTAAAACCGAAGATTTGCATTCCATATAAGCTCTCCACCACTGCTTAGCCTCACCTTGAAGTTGAAAAGTTACAAACTCAACCCCATGTTGATGGACAATTCCCAACTTATGAAGCCTCTTATAGAAATCTAGGATGAACTCATATGCATCCTCACTCTCGGAACCATCGAACACAGGTGGTTTTAACTTCAAGAACTTAGTCAATATTTCATGCTCATTACCAGTCATAACAGGGCCCAACAAAGGATGGAAGAAATCATCATTACCTCCGGTTCCACCCACCTTGGGAAAAGTGATAGCAATAAGAGGATTGGCGGGAGCTTGAGTCGCTTGAACAAAAGAAGACACTCCAGGACCAACCAACCCTTTCAAGAATAACATGATTTGTTGAGCTAACACTGGGTCTATGAGAGGAATACATGTAGTCTCAGCCTGCACCTCTTCCTCTTGTCCAGCCTCCTCAACATTTTCAACCTCAATATTCTCCTCTATCTCTTCATGATGCACGGAAGGGGCCTCATTTCCGAGAGCCTTTTCAACTGGTACTCCATCCCTAGTAGGCGCCACTCTTCCTCAGCATGTACCCCTAGATATTACTCCACCTCCACCTCGACCGCGACCTCTCACTGTAGATTCCTCAGGTGGAGCATTGACGTGAGCTACGGGCCTGACGCCGTTGAATCTAGTGTTAACCATATGCGGATAGAAGAGTGAATGAGGTTAGATACCAATTTGAATCAACAGATACCAAGTTGAATCAAGTTATAGCACGAAGGGAGACAAGAGAAAATATAGAGATTTCCTAAAGTCCTATAGCCTCTCGAAGAAAAGTACAAACGTCTCCGTACCATTCCACAGGACTCTACTAGACTCATTTTGGTACTTTGAGATCAACAAACCTAGGCTCTGATACCAACTTTGTCACGACCCCGACTGTCGTGATTGTCACTCACACTAACCCTCTAGTGGGAGAACCATTTATACTAATTAGCTAACCAACTTAATCAACATATTAAAGCATTTAAAGTTACGGAAGCAAGTTTAAATAGCTAAATACTGAAGTTCCAATAAACTTCCAAAAGATCTAACAACGAATTGTGGAATTAAATGTCTAGACCCTGAAAGACAATGTACCAAAACCTAACAAGATTCATAAGTCTAAACAAGAAGGGTTACAACCCCAAACTAATGAACTAATAACTAACTAGAAAGTCCAAGTCCAAAATGTGGACATAGACAGAAAGAGAACTCATGGCAGCCTGGAAGAACTGATCACCCTTGAATTCGATCGACGATCACTAATCTTCTAAACGAGGTCTATCAATAGACGCCTAAAGATGTCTTGTACTCAACAAAGAAAGAGCAAGTGCAGTATCAGTACACAACCACAGTGTACTGGTAGGATCACACGGCTATCCTACTAAGTGTAACATACATAAGTCATACATCATAATAATAACATGAATACACCAACATATACAATATTATCATTTTTTTACGAATAACGTACAATTTCACATTTCTCAAGATACATAATCATATCAAGTCATTGGTCCTCTCATGGGACCCAAACCCAAACTGTTAGCATACCAGAACGTGGTACCCGATCCAATGTTTATGCCGAAACATGGAAACTAATCCCATATTTATGCCAGAATGTGGAAACCGATCTAAGTTAGTGTGTCGGAACGCAACACCCGATCCATTCAACATGCCACAATCACAATTACAAAGTACATTCTCATAATCATACAATCAAGTCATGATTCATGGCATTCATCATTCATCTATCCTCATTTACAACAAGTGTGATCAATAATGCAACATTCACATACATACACGTACTATAATGAAGCAAGAACATACATATATCACACAATCATGAAATCACAACCACCACCTACCTCGAAACAAGCTTGAAATCCCCTAGGAAACTTGATCCTTTCCTTTCCAGATTTGTTCCGCCTGTTCTTGGTCTACAAACGATTAATTTAACACTGGAATCAATAAACAATAACTAATTACCTGAATTACTATGAATTCTTTCAACCCTAGATCATATACATGATCCCCATACCTAAATTAGGGTTTTCTCCACCATGATTTCAAGATCAAAACCCTCCCCCATTAATAATTACCCATTAGATTACGTTCTATGAATCGAAAAATGTATTCGGGGAGTTAAAATCTTACCTTCAGCCTCAAGAATGGTGAAAAACTATCAAGATAACCCCTGGGTTCGTTCCTTAGCTCTCAAGTTTGAAAATTGAAGAATAAAGATGTTTTGGGGTTTATTTCCAACTTAAATTGTGACTGTCCAGCTATGGCGGCCCCCAACCCACCACAGCGGCTTGCACGGAATCAGTGAGTCAATTTAAGAATTCCAAACTCCCATTTCACAACACACCTTCAATCAAAGACACTCAGAAACTACCTGTTCACGCTAAGATCAATTTCGAGAGTTCTACTCGCCCGAATTCAATTCCGCAAAGTCGTACGGGTTCCTTAACATCTTAGCTATCTTCTCATGTTATCAAATTAATAATTAGATCACCCAATTGTTACTATATTTCCCTAGACTTTAAGGACTCCAATTTCATCCAAATCTGGATTAGGTTGGGAAATTCCAAGTTACTACGAAAAAGTTTTCTGACCTAAATTTTTTCTCCATTGGATTTTCTATAATGACGGAACCACCCGGTCGTTACACTGGTATCTGTAATTTATAGTAGTGCTAACTTGTTTTCAGAATAGCTGCCTCTTGAACAGTTGAACGAGACATTCATAAATAACTTTCTCGTGATTTAGTCTAGATAATCTTATTTTCTAATATGTGTTAGACGCTTGCTTAACTTATTGATAGCTTAATGATCCATTCAGGAAATTGTTTATGATAATGATATTGTATGGAGCTTTTTGTATAAAGCTATTGTGTTGGGCCCGTGCTGACACGGACCATTCCCTCTAGTATATATTATATAGAAATGACAGCTTTCAACATGTATGCTAAAAGTAATTTAACAAAAGCTAAGGGTAGGTTTAGTCTTTGAGCATGAACCAGTAATGAATCATTACTCATTAGTGATGACACATATGTGTCTTGTAGCCATTGCACATCAATCCTACTTTCTTTTTAGGAATATTTCAGATGATGCATGTATCATTTTCTCAAGTTCTCTATAATTTGTATGTGTGTATTCTTCGTCCGATATCTTTCTAAGAACCAAATAAATTGGCACTGCATCTCTTAGGATTTTACCATTATTTTGATAGGAAAAAAGAGCTAACCTTCTTTAAAAATGTCTTTTTAAAAGGGTTGCCTATTTTGTTTGATTGTTTTTAAGCAAATGAAATTTTAATTGATTTAGCTGCGACTATAAAAATATAAGATGGGGCTTGTAAAGAAATGATTATGTAGTATTGATGAGTCCACAAATTGGACTCATTTAGGGCTATATTTTGATAGAATTAGTGTCCTCAAATGCATATTTTATCTCAATATCTGATGAAAATCCTTAAGTTTCAGGTATTTGGAGTTTGAGGGAATGCATGGACACTACTTAGAAAAAAGGAACAAAGGCAGCTGAAAAGAACAGAGAAATGAAGATATGTGGACCGCCGAACCCATTAGGTGAATTGCCAAAAGATCTTAGTCTCGTCTTTTGTTCCAGTGTGCTGAACCCTGAAAGAAAGGATCAAATCGGCGGTGAAAAGGAGCAGTCAGCGTGTCGCCGAGTAGTTCCGTGAACCAATACTATGTCGCCCAATGATCCAACACACGGCGATGCTGAAGGCTAACGCAAGACGATTATGAATTACACCAAAGGGCGAATCGCCTAGGTTAAAATGCTCTAAAATGGTTAGAACTAAGGTATAAACAACGTCTTCTCTATTAGCAACTAGGGCCATGCCTAGGTTATCAACCCCTGGAGTACTCGAAGTAGTATTAATCACAGCAGCTTTTGCTTCGACACTCATATAATTATCCCACCAGCCTCTGAGTTGGCCAGTAAAACCTGCTATAAATTTTTTGCAAATATTCCTATCTGTATTTCTTACATTTGTACAGATAGCAACATACATCAACATTCTATGAACAAGAATAGTAAGTTGTCTATCAGTTAAACCATCAAGATTCCATTCATAAATTTCAGACCCACTATAAGAGGTATTGGTTTGATTCCAGTCACGTTCCTCTATCAAAACATCTTGAGGGGTTGGTCTGGAATAGTAATAAGTTTGCATGCTGGGTTTTTGAGCAAACTGAGTAGTATTACCACTATTCTTTTTCGGATAACCGCGAAGTTTATTAAACTCTAATTCAACATGCTCTTTAAAATCAAAAGCTTGTTCTATTTAATCAGCAAAATTTTCTGACAAATCCATCGGTTTTGCACTAAATTCAGAAAACTTTTTATTAAGAATTTCTTCCAAATCAAAAAGAGGTTTAAATACAAAATCCTGAATCTCAGGGGGTCATTGTACATTAGCTGAAAGTTCTGGTACCTGCTTTGAGGCAGAAGATGTTTCAGAAGATTTTAAATCAGTTTTTATCTGAATTAGCAATGTGGTTAGTTCATCTAATTTTTTATCAAGAGAGCTAATATGTTCACCCAAAACCTTTACATAAAGTCCCAAATAATTATTTTGAGAAATTAAATTATTAATTTCATTGATGCTGACTGCCGCAACATTTTCTTCAATAAAATTTTAAAAGGCAATAAACGTAATACCAGTATTATTTGGTAAAATGAATGATGCCTGAGGGGGATAAATAGATTTAACAATATTACCCGATTCATCCTTATAAAATCGTTCAAGAACGTTAATGAATAAAGGTAAATAAGTGATTATAAACTAGGGTACAAAAAACATAATATGATTATGTAACGCACACGTTTCATAAATTTTTTGAGAAATATTATTTAAATCATCGGTACTATAAGTGTCAAAAAAACCAAGTTTTAAATTGGTTCCATTTATCACTTGAAAATTCATTTTGAATATATTTTCGTGCCAGTGAACCTGGACGAAAATCTATTTGGTGTGTGTCCATCATCAGGTATCGTTAGGATTAAAATCCATTTCGGATGCAGAAGGAATATCCTTATCAGAGATATCGGAAGACTTATCATTTACTCAAACTATATTTAAACGAGGATCAATTTTGATTTTATTTTTATAAACAGATATAACAGATGATAATGTATGTAAAGAAGCAGTACGATTACGAGCTGGACCATATAATGGTTCAATTGGTGAAATATGTTGAATAGACATAAATCTTCTTTCAGAAAATGAATGTCTATTATAAGGAACACTTTTTTCATCAAACATAATGCAAATCTTACCATCAGAATTCTGAGTAATATGAGAATATTCAGAATTAGTGACTGCGTCGGTTAGCTGAGCAGGAGGTATAATAGACTCTAACGTCCAAGTAGTAGGAAAATTAATTTCTTCCCATTTAATAGGTCTTCTAGTAGTGACTTTAGATTTGGCAAAATTAGTTTCTACCAAAATAGTTTGATCTGATGTATCATATAATTTACATCGAGGATTCAAAGTAGCAAATAATTTATAATATACGCAATATGACATACAAATCAATTCAGATCCATGTGGATAATTATAACCATGCGTTTTAACATTCAGAGTTAAAGCATCTAAAATATTAGAATCACTCAGAGATAACTGCAAATTAGGTTGAGTATTAAAATATATTGGACCATAAGCAATAGTGGATTCTATTGAACCCATTAAAGATTGTCGAAAATTAAAATTTCTCGCATCGTGAAGAGCAGCTAAGAATGTCTCACGTAACCCTTTAACAGTTAAAGGCTTAAAAGCAATTTGTACCATACCAATGTGTAAGAACTTGTATTGATTTTTATAAATATTAATATATCGTTTATTCAACAAACGAATAGTCTGTTCGGAAGAATTTAACGCCAGAGATTGATCAGTTGTTTTAACAACCTGTTTATTAGAGATTTTATCAAACCAACCATAATCATAAATGGTTTTTATATCAACTTTCGGAATAGTCCATTTGTTTAACAAATCAAGGTTTTGAGGTATATCTACCTCTTCCAATCGAGTACTTCTAGTACTAGTATCTCCTAGATCCATGATAAAGAGAATATATCTATGCCGACATACTTAACATCAATCTCATATTTACCATGAAAGTTCCTAGGCTCTGATACTAACGAAACAGGATCTCAGAAGACGACGGGCGGTAGTCCACGCGGTCATATTTATTATTATTATTATTATTATTATTATTATTATTATGATCGTAGTATGATACATTTCATCACAAGAGGTCTAGCCTATTATCTAGGCTAAATACATAAAAGAAAGTAAAATAAAAGAGAGGACAAGTACCTAGAGACGAGCTCCAAACCAGCAGATGCAGAAACCAAACTTCCAACTTTTATTCAAACTTCAAAGTAAATATTACAAGAGAGATGTAGAGAGAGAGAGGGGGGGGGGGTTCAAAAACCTACCTCTAACTAAACACACTTAGTCCCTTAATATAAGAATAGAGGGAATCTTAGAAAGATAAAAAATTAAAAAGATATTGGCCCACACTTTTACAATGGCCACTAATAAAATGATAAGGCGGACAATGCTTTTGGCCTCCACTAACTTTTAATTTATAAAAGTATTTTGTCCTATTACATGTGGCTGACATATGTGACCTGCTTTAATCTTAATTAAAGTTTCTTCATTATGCTATTCGTAGGGCCTTTAAATTTTGTTTTTTCCCTTAACAGCTGTAGCATTGCTGGAATATTCTTCCACCTGTTCTTGGAATTTTTTGAAGAGAGCATCTATATCGACTTCTTCAGTGCTATCAATATCTTGTCTTTCACCAGCTAGACACGTAGTGTCATCATCTTCATTAGTATGACTAGCAGATGCCATTGAAATATCATCTTTAATATCTATGTCAAGATTTTTCATCAAATCTGTCTTGACTTCTTCCATATACAATGCTATGGCTTCTGATTTAGAAATCAAACCTTTCTTCATTTGAAGTTTCCTTGTGATCTGTTTAAATAGGCTGAGATCACTTATCACTTGTGGTTCTGATGTAGTAATATCATAATATCTACTAATTTTATCATTTCTTGAGTCAAGAATTTCTTGGCCATGGACCTTCCCTTCGGGGGTCTTTTGTAATAACTTACTCCAAAACTTAGTATAAAATGTTCTTTGTAAGCAAGGAAATCCATCAGAAGTAGTATTAACTTCTACTGACCATTTCATGATCCAAGGAATAGAAAATTCTATGAAGAAATACATTAGTGACATTCCTTCAAAGAATATGTTATCATGTTGTAAGCTTATGATTTTCAGGGATATATCTACCCATGAATGCTTTTTATTAGCATTCTCATATAATAAGGCTTTATTAAAGCCGTCAATATATCCCAGTAATTGTATTTTACTGCAACCTTTTGTTCAGGGTGGATATAATCCATTTCCTTTAAGAGACTCATTCCCCATTCTTCAGGCGCTAAGATCTTTTTATGATAATCTTAGAAAAGTTATAAACTTTCTTTGTATTTGCCGGATAAAAGTGCTAAACCTCACATGACCCTATAGCTGAGAGTATCATCTCATAATGCATT
>JAJOOO010017275.1:0-17401 GCA_029582685.1 Solanum piurae
CCTTAGTCCCTATTTCCCGTTAATTAATGTTGAATGTACTTCCGCGACCGATGAAGTGTGATGACAAGTTTGAGAGGCTTGTTTGGGGTTCCTTCGGGTTCCTCATTCGCCATGTCACGTCTAGGCCCTAGGCTTGGGTCGTGACAGGTTGGTACTAAAATTTGCTACTGGTTCGAAAAGTGATCGTCTCTGCCAATCATCACCATCCAGAGCACTGCACCATCTACTCCAGCCAGCACTTCCTGCCTCCAGTCGAGTCTACCATGGTCGCTTGAGCTATAGCCATGACTGTAACTTGTAAGCGTTCCCCCTTTTTTTTGCATCTCTCAGTTGGATTCTTTCTAGTTTATCGATGTATATAAGCTGTTGCGAAGTTCCATTGGTGGATAATTTCTTAGATATCATCATCATACTTCTGATTTTCCTCTTTTCTCCTTTACTGATTTCTTCTAATTGTTGAAGCACCTCTTCTTTTTGCTCCATTAAATTATCAAAAGTACTATTGTTTGACATTATCTTAGGTCTATTTCCTATTATAATAGAATGTAGCATGTATTGTGACTTTTCTATAGTTGATCCTTCATTGATTTCTTCTTGAAATGGACTTGTATCTGCTCATGAATTATAATATAATTATTCACCTGATTATCTTGCTCTTGATTCTCAAATTTGGTACTTCCAGTTTGTCCAAATTAAGAACTTTCCTCCCCTGTGATGGTAACTCTCAAAATGTATTATATTGTTGTCGTCCTTCCACCTCAAATGCATGATTAGCTAGATAGTAAGATAATGAAGTCCCTTCCCTATATATGTGCCCAATGTTAATTTTCGCATCTTCCATGAGAGCTAGAGTGTCTTCCACAATAATTCTAATATTCCAAGGTATCTCTCATTTTCCTTGTAGTATAATTTATAGATATCTCTTTTTCTTGTGCATAGATGAGGTTACATTCTTGATCTCTTAGGAAATAAGCATAAGAAATCTTACTTGGATTACCTTTACTTGCACCATCTGTGTTACACTTGATGTTATTTGCATTTTGGGGCTTCCAATGATCCTCTTATAATAAATCTTTGTCTGTAATCCTCTAAGAATTATACCATGTCTAACCAGTTGGTGGGGAATTGTTTCAAACTTGGAAAAGTTGTCATTGCAAATTGCCATACATTTAGAGTAACCTGATAAACAACTCTGTTATATCTCTTGTTTCCCCATGTCTAATGATAATTCTTCTACTCCAAATTCCCAATAATATTATTGCAGGCATAACCTTCATAATTTGTTGAAGCTTATGACCTATCAGTGTTGTCCACCATGTTACTAGCACTTGATTCAGGTTCTGTCTTTTTAAGCTTAAACCTTCAAATTGACCAACATACACCCATGATTTCCTTACTTTTTATGATTGTTGTAGGCCTGTAGCATTAGTTAAAAGAAAAAAAATAATCTAAAAATCACTTTTGAAGACTGTTCTGCCTTGATTTCTTATAAAAAAAATCAATAGGGATTTTTTTTTGGAAAAAGTATTGAACATTGTTGATAGATGTTGCATCAACATTAAACATTGTTTCCCACGCCAACAATTTTTTAAGTCTAATTTATTTTTCTTTCTATCAGAATATTGATACAAACATTTTCTAAAGACATTTCTCGTCACTTCAACAAGCAGAAGACCATACGTTGTCACCATCTTCTATTGGACCTATTTTTCAACAAGGAGAACACAATTTCAGGGCAAGCTTGTGGAGTTTTGCAGGGATTTGAATCTTATGGCAAGTTCTTCTTGTTTGTAATTTTAGGGCAAACTTAACCATTTTTTTTCTTCAATCGTAAACCCATTTCTCTCTAGAAACTGTTGTGAAATCGAAGGAAATGGAGGGATGAAGGTTTGCTTGTGAAATCTGAGAAATCTTGATGTTTTTTTCTTCAACAGCTGAAGGTTCTGTTCTGACATCTTTGAGGTTATAGCTGAAGAAACTTCAAGTTTAAGCTGTTGAGGTTTTCTTCTTGAATCTCTTCTTTTTCCTTTAATCGTTGAGGTGTAGTTAGTGTATTTGATGTAATTTTTTTTTCTGATTGTGGGTTTTTCTCATTAAGTTTTAGCTATTGTGGGTTTAAAGTTTTATTGGTAGTTATGGTGAAATTGATTACTCTAGACAATACTTCTCTTGATATTGATGTTGGATTTGTTGTTCCATGAGTTATTCAATCGGTTTTGATTACCCTTGCATTGATGATGTCTTCCTTGCTTTCACCTCTCACCTAAAATTCACTGCTGGTTGGTATTAGACTTTTTGACATGAAAATATGAAACTTAGTAAAATTCTAGATCAATATTATTTGCCTTAAAAATCTGTTTTATCACTTTTAAAGACTGTTTTGCCTTGATTTCCTATCAAAAAGAAAATCAGTAGGGATACTTTTTTGAAAAGAATTGAATCCTCAAGGCAATTTATTGGTGTGTTAGAATATGACCGAACTTCATGTGAATCCAACGACCATTTAACATTTCTTGAATGTCCATAAGTCTTTAATAACATAAATTTGAAAGCATGATAAGCTTGTTAAAGTTATTTCTTGACAGGTCATGTAGATCAGTGTTTTGTATATATTTCCAATGATAAAGGTAACTTTGATATTTGTTTCATATATTAAGAAAAACTATGAAATGCTTGTTGTAAATTGAATTGTGATTCCTATGAGTTTTAAACTACATATTCTCCATGTATATTTTCAGATATGTTTGTTCATGTGTAAAACAGTGTTGTCTTTTTATTTCATAGTTTATCATAAATTTGATTCTTTTTATCTTTTTGTGTCGCATAGATATCTATGGATAATTTGGCAATGGTGCATCCGGTGTTCCATGTCTCTATGCTTAAGAAGTGTCTTGGAGATCCGACATCCATAGTTCCCCTACAAGGCTTGGGGGTTGATGAAAGTCTCTCTTATGAAGAAGTTTCGGTTGAAATTCTAGACCGGCAAGTTAAGAGATTGAGAAACAAGGAAGTTTCTTCCTTGAAGGTATTGTGGAGAAACCACTTAGTTGAGGGTTCTACTTGGGAGGTCGCGGTTGATATGAAGTCCCAATTACCTCATCTATTTCCTTCTACTCTACCTTGAGGTAATGAGGTTCCTCTTGGTTTGTTTTATGATTTGAAGTCATGTGTGTTTAAGATGTTCCCATGATTTACTTATGTTATGCATGGTCATGAAAACTTGTGTTTTGAAAGAAAATGAGTTTATATGATTGATTTTCCTCATGTTGTAGTGCATTGAGTATTAGTTGCCTATAAACTTAATGAGATGAGTTGATGAACATGTTTTAGATATGTTTTTTGAGATTGAATTGCATATGAGCTCCATGAGATTGTGTAGAGCATGTTTTTTATCACTTTAAGTTACTTTTATATTCTTGTTTTAGTATTTCTTGGCTGGCCAACATAAATATAAGTCTCTTGTCTATTCTTAAAATCGAGAGAGGATAAGGTATATAGATTAAAGAATATAGAAATTTTGATCTTCCATTGAGTTGATTTGTGCTTAGGAGTGACGCCCGGACGAACACCTATCTTGGTTACGAAAGAGGATGAAATATAAATGCTCGACAATTAGGACTGCCTATCCCCGCTCAACGATGTAGTTAGACAAATAATTGGAGTAGGCGACTAGAGGTCGAGAGACCCTACTCATATAATTAACCCTATAAATTAGTAACCTGATAACCTAAATTAGTTCATGCATGAGATGTGATATATGAAACCCTACGCATGCCGCAGCCTTGAAATTTTCCAAATCACTGTAAGTAATTTTATTATTTTATTCCTGCATTCTTTTCTTTTGGAAATCTTAAATAAATATTAGACAAGTATAATTTAGTAAACATAGTTAATTGATAAGTCCTTTGAGTTTAATAATCAAGTTCATCTAAGAGCCACTATAGTACCTGCGCGACCACGTACACTTGCGTGTGCAATTGAGAGTAACAAGTTTTTGCACCGCTGGCAGGGACTTAGAAATTAACTATTCTTCTAGGTTACACTTTTAATTTTTATTTATTTTTATTTTGTTTTTCTAGAATTAGTTTTTTTTCTCTTTCATTGAATAATTAGGTACTGTTATTGATATGGATGATTGGGATAAATCATAGTTAGGTGATGAGTATTCTTATAAATATCCTTGTAATTATTGTAATGGACACCACTTGGATATCAAGTGTCCTTTATGTCATATATATGGTTGTCAATATATTCATTTGAATGATTGTAAATCTTATTCCCTTCCCCCGAACTCCTATTATGATTCTTCTGTTATTTGTGATGTTGGAAGGGGCGATGAAATGGAGAATGTAAAATTAGAGGTGCCCAATGTGAATCATTTATGGAATGTATGAACATCCTGGACATAGTTAATTTTAAAATCACGGAACAAACATTTGAATGCGTGGAAGAGCAAAAAACAATCATGAAACTGCTGGATAAGCTTGAGGCTATTCAATTAGAGATTACAGTCCTAACTAAATTACTGGAAGAGATTCAGTCCCAACAAGGAGAAAGTTATGAAGAAACAAAGATAGTAAGCCAATTTTCGCTACAAGAACAAACTCAACTTCTATAGTTTCAAGAGTCTATCCATGATGGCTTGAGATACATGACAACCCAACTGATTGGAGGAAGAGTTGATCTCACACGAATTATAGATCAATTTGGCTCAGACATTCATGACATAGAGGCTTACTTGAACAAAAAGATTGAGGCGTCTGAAGCCCAATTACCAATTGTCGTGGATGATTACCAACTAGTGGAGAAAAAAGAGGAATTCCAACCATTCAACTATACCTTATTCTTTAATATCGATGTTGAGAAAGAGTACAAAAGTGAGAATGTTGTAAATAATGTTGCGTTGGAGTTGAGGCATTTTGAATCTCATTCAAAACACTTTTCTATATCATCTGAACTAATGGATGAGTGTATAGATGAGGTACAAGTCCCCTACATCCTAAAGTTTTTTAGTCCACGTAAACAAAATGACATTTCCTACATAAGGGCCAAGAAGTGTAAGATGTGACATATATTATTTGGTTCCTTTATATTTATACCACCGCCCCTAGAGAAGAGCAAAAAAGTTGATGAAAAGTTAGGGGTAAAATTCATAAGTTTAAAGTGGAAAGAAAAGTGGTGAATTTATTTGTGTCGTGTCACGATGTTAAATTAGGCGCTTATTGGGAGGCAACCAAATTTAAGTGTAACTTCTTATTTTTTTTAGTGCTATTTTTTGTGTTCTTTTTACAGGTTTTGGAGGTATCCGAAATTTGGAGGTAAGGAGCACGTTTGAGCCTAAGTGTGGGGTGACGACCCTTCATGAAAATTGAGAGAACATGCTACTAGCTAGGCCCTAAGGCCTCAGGGAGTTTTTCTAACCCTTGTTTTAAATTTTATTTGATGCTTTGGGAACATAACATCTTTTGAAGTGTGGGGTGGAGGAATGAATTCCTAGTTTTTACTGTTTTATTGAGTCTTTTCTTTTTTAGGATGGGTTCCTTTGCTTTTGTTTTTGGTTCTTTTCCTAAGGATAGTCCCTTTGAACCGAGTGTCTTTTATTTTTTAGGAATAAGTTTTCTTTTAATTTTTTTTTGAGAGAAAAGAAAAGCTTTGAGTGGTGTGATACATGCTATTTAGGCCTAATTTTTTAGTAATACTTTCTTGTGAATGCTTGATTGAAAAGGAAATTGCACACTATTTGACACCTAATCTCATGGTTGTGACTTTGTAAATAGATTATTTCATTTTGTAGTTTGTTATGATCCTGTCTCTCTTAGAAGTGGAATTGATCCATCTTGATTGATACTTGTGTCATGTCTGGTGAGAATTTGATTATTCTATATTTTGCATCTTAATTTAGAACTTGCCCTGCATGTGATTGAAGCGAAATAAAAAGTGTTGCTTTGTTTAAGAGATGAGAATAGGCTTTCTTTGATTTGTCTCGTAAATTTTAGCTTTTTCAGATATTATATCACTAGTTAACCCTTTTGAGCCTTTTAGCCTATATTTATTTTTATAAACCACGTCATCGAGCCGAATCCCTTTTTATCGATACTATAATTCTATTTGATCCAAAAAGATATCCTTAATGCACTATGTAGGAAGAAAAATGAGAATAATTGTAGAAGTAGAAAAGGGTGGAAATGCTTGGTTTGTAGCTAATGTAATAAGAAGAGGTAAAAGATAAGATAGCCCATGATTGAGATCCACACATCTCACATTTTCCTAGAAAAGTTGTAAAACTTTGTGTTGGCCCTGGTCGTTCCTTGGACATTGTGCACTTTAACTCGGGCAGAAAGCCTAACTTGAAGGTGGCAACTTCAGAAGTTACCTTAATGATGGACCTTATCCTTCCACGGACATCGTGCACCTTAACACATGTAAAATACGTAAGTTGAGGGTGGCTATTATGAAGGAACATTTCAAAAAAATATTGAAGTATTATTGAGATGATGAGAATTTCATGTGAAATAATTGTTGAAGAGAGTGTTAAAAATAAAGAGAAGACAATAATGGGTGATGAAGTCTAAAATTGCAAAGTGCTTAAGGAAGTGTAAGACACTATTATATAGTTTTCACTACAACCCATTAAAGTCTTATTTGATTCTATTCAAGCATGCTTAATTAGTGGCGATGTACATAATGGGCAAGTTTATGGTTCTTTGTACATACATGTGAATTTTATTTGTGAGTATGAGAATTGTTCTTGATATGAAGTCCTTAATTTATATTCAATCTTTTGAATTGAGTGTGTGGACTATTTATTTTTGTGAGGGGACTTGTTTCATGATAAATAGGTGAATTTTTAGCTTTCTTTGATGAGAGTAGCAATCTTAAATTGGATGAGTTCAAAGTCCTTCCTTGAGGATAGGAGGTTAGATGTTTGTTGTTTATTTGGATGTCTTGCATAATTATTGAAAAGTGTAGTTGATGTTTTGAAATTGATATATGGCCTAATTATTTGTATTAACAAAAGTGATGACATTGCTAGTATGATTTCATGATATAAGCTTTAATATTTGCTCGAGGACGAACAAAAGTTTAAGTGTGGGGTGTTGATGTGAGGCCAAAAATATATATTTTAGTTATTATTTGCCTCATATTTATTATTTATATTTTTCCTTTTTGAGCGTGAATTTTATGAATTGTGGTAAATAGTGTATTTTATTTGTAGGAGTAAATTGGTGTAAAGTTGAAGAAGTTTGGAGTTAAAACGAATTAAAAATGGAAGGTTGGAGAAGGAAATCAAACATGCAGCTTTATGGATTAAATGAAATATAATAATATATAAACAGAAAGAAAGTTGAAAAAAGAATCAAATTGAGCTTACCTGTATCAACTGAGGTGGTTTCATGCGGCCAGTTTCACGCGAAAAAAAAGGAACTAAATTCCGTTTAGTTTTGGATTTCTAATTTGATTTGAACTCAGTTATTTTATTTAGGGTTTTCTATAGCTATAAATAGTCCATAGAAATAATTAATTTTGGAGGGGAGATCAATTATAGGGCATCAAGTATAAAGTTGTCAATACTTTATAGGGTTCTTTTCTTCTTCTTTCATCTTTTTTTAGAGATTAGTAGCTAAAGGCCCTTCTTCTGGGGTTTGTGGCAATGGGTAATTGTTGAACGCCATTTGTTTTGAATTAATGTTGGTTATCACTTTAAGTCACTTTTATATTTAGTATTTCTTGACTAGCTATCATAGAGATAAATCTCTTGTCTATTCTTAAAATCAAGAGAGGATAAGGTATATAGATCCAAGAATCTAGAAATCTTGATCTTCAATTGAGTTGACTTGTGTTTAGGAGTGACGCTCGGACGAACACCTGGCTTGTTTATGAAAAAGTATGAAATATAAATGCTCACCAATTAGGATTGCCTATCCCCGCTCAACGATGTAGTTAGATAGCTAGTTGGAGTAGGCGACTAGAGGTCGAGAGACCCTACTCATATAATTAACCCTGTAAATCAGTAGCTTGATAACCTAAATTAGTTCATGCATGAGATGTGATACATGAAACCCTACGCATGCCGCAGCCCTGGAATTTTCCAAATCACTGTAAGTAATTTTGTTATTTTATTCCAGCATTTTTTTCTTCTGGCAATCTTAAATAAATAATTAGACCAGTATAATTTAGTAAAAATAGTTAATCGACAAGTCATTTGGGTTAGATAATCTGGTTCTTTTAAGAGCCACTATATTACTTGTGCGATCATGTAAACTTGCGTGTGCAATTGGGATTAACAAGTATGTTGAACTTGGAGTTGATGTTTCCTCCTTATTTATGTGCATTGCATGCATAATGAGCTGATAGAGTTAGTTTCATCCCTCTTATGATATTTTGAGAACATCCTAACTTGGAGTCGATAGTTCCTCCTCGATTGTATGCATTGTATTGTAGGTTAGGTTGTTAGTTCCTCACCTACTATTTTATTATATGTTTAAATCTCATTCGAGGATGAATGGTCCCAATGGGGAGATATTGTAACACCCCTTATCAAAAAGACCAAAATAACCAGCTTTCCAGATGTTGTAGGTGCCAAACCACGCTGGTCACCCACGGCCCGTGGAATGGACCATGGACCATAGGTGTGGTCTATGGTTGGCCTGCTTGGGTAGGGTTTGAGGGTCCAGGACCACGACACGACCTCCGGATCGTAGGTCAGACCATGGTTCATGGTCACGACCCGGTCTTCAAGACCCCAAGATCACCTTTTTAACCATAAACGACAGTCCACTAGGATGGGCAGTGGGTCGGACCACGGTCCGTCGACTAGGTCCGTGGGTCACTACTGGCAGTTATTTTTCAGGGGCAGTTGGGTCTTTTTCTAATTAATTAATTCCTATACTATGTCGTTTTTCCTATATTTAGAACCCCTATATAAGCTTTTTCAACCCCCAAATTAACCCATTTAATTCATTCTTCCAATTTCACAAAAAGAAACCAAATTCCTCTACAAATATTCTGTCGCTCGAAACTTGAAGAAGAAAAAGAAGGATTCACCTAGGGTTTCAAGATAAAGTTCGAATTCCTCCATTTGATGGCTAGCATTTGGACTCAAGGTATGATAGTTTTCATCCAAGGATTCTTTTCATCCACGGAGTTCCTAAATTTCTCTATTTCAAATGGTAGAATTCCCCAATTGAGTTAGGTTTTCATCAGTTATCAAGGGTTATCTTTATTATTGATTTAAATGATTTAATTATGATCTATTATGCATGAATTGATGATACATCAATTTCCCCATGAACCCATGTAATCCCTTCATGTTTTCAAGTTGTGAATCATATGATGTGGGATTTTGATCTTCAAGGAAGAGTTTTATGAAATTGAGTATGTATTTCAAACTTTACATGTATTTATGATGAAATCCTTATCTAACCCATGTTTTCTAAGAGTTTATGATTGAAAGTGGGTTATGACCTCAAGAGGTAAATTATAGACTTATGCATTGTTCATGAAATATATGCAAATGTTTTCAGGGTGCTTTGAGAATAAAGTACCAATTATGATGATGATGTGTTGTGAAATTATATTCTCACTAAAACACATACCAGCATGATGTGAAAGGTTTTCTCAAAAAGAAAGGATTCATAGGTTGAAAGGCTTTCTCACCTAATTGAATCAAAGACAAGGATCTATCTTAATGAAACTAGCTTGAATTGGTTTTCCAGGGCACCTTTTCATGAGTAATGAAGTCAAGTAAGAAATGACTATTCCGTGGGAATTTATACTTAGCACCGAGGTTATATTTATAGTGACATGGAAGCTCTACCATAGTAGAGGTCGAGTTTCCAAAAGTAATAGCATGAGATAAAAGCTCCCCGTAGTAGAGGCCGGGTTTCTAGTAGCAATCTCCTTATCCCATAACTATGTTCCCCCATAGGTTGATTAGCTAGTGGATCCATTTAAGCTAGAAGTTCAAGGTTCGACCTTCGGCAAGTAGGACACCTCCTTTCAATGTGGGGTAGACACTGGATTCCATGTTATAGCTCACATGGTCTCATGTCGGTTAAGGATAATTTCCCCACATGTAATAATGAACTAAGGTTACTTCAAGAAGTATCAAATATGAGTTCAAACCTTTTAAAGAAGAATTTAGCTTGTATTGACCATAATTTATGAGTTATGTTTTATAACTCTTTAATATGATGTTTAGCTTGGTCAATTACATGTCGTGTAATGAAATGTCCATTTTGGGATATTTTTAAATGTTTTATGCATGTCTGTTATACTTGGTACGTTGTTTTGTACTAATGCATACTTTTTCATACATTATTCCCAAATGTAGGGTCCGATCTTTTGGACATGATGTATGGGCTAAACCCAATTTCATTATATTGTATTAGATGGCTATGATGAGACAAGAGTTTAGACTTACGCTATTCGTTTTATAAAATGTTTTGGACTTGGACTATTTTACTCATATTGTTCTATTTCTTATGTTAGGAGGACTAAGTGTCTTGTATGGAGTCCTTCGGGGTTCTATACACCATGTTACATCTAGGAGGTACCCCTGGGTCATGACAAAACTTAACTAATTTCATAAAATATTTAACTAAAAATAAAATCTTTTTTATATAATTTTTTAATATCCATAAAATTAATTATAATTATTCTATAAAAACATACATAGTATTTAGAAAATTTAATCAACGACAAAACTATTTAAAAATAACTTGCAAATTGTTTTTTTTTTAAATTTATAAAACTTATTATTTTGAATCGTTTAAAATTGAAGTAGCTCGATGATTAATCTATAATGTGGAGGTCCAAAATTGGGTGTCAACAACTGTCCCTCATTTGACTTGGATTGATGAAAGATATTCGAGGTAAATGAAATTGACAAATCTAATTTTGATCGGGCGCATCTTCATCCTTTAGGAAAAGGATTTTGGTACGGACTTTACGAATTATGATCAAACCTAGAATATGGGTTTCCTACCTATCTCAGGCTATATAAGAATTCAGGCCACTTGTAGTTCGATATTCTTGCTTTAACGCATGATTTTGAAAGAATTCAAAAGCTATCGTAATATCGAATTATGAAGGAACCAGAATGCTCGAGAATAAGATTTAGGAGAGAATATTGGATTACAGCTCTTGGTGCATTGTCACTCAGATTATGAATGTTGGGCACTTCACATCCATAATTAAGAACTTACACGGACATAATTTCCAAAGCTCTTGGTGCATTGTCACTCAGATTGGAAAGTTGCCTCCGATGAGAGTCTAAGTCTTCCGAATGCGAAACTGAAACCAATAAATCCAAAGAACTACCTAGATGTCTTCTAATAGGGATGTGGTTTGATTTTGGTGAAAGTCGCTCCTCAGCTCGCGTTCTAAGAGTTTGATACTTCTCTACAGACTATGTCTCAGTTCGTTGCTAATAAAAAGTTTCACGTTGTGCTGCATCCTTTTTGATGTCGTCCGCACCAATGATTTTGTTTGAGAATTCATCCTCTTGAATGCTATCGACAAAAACTGAAATAGACTTATTAGTAGAAGTTGTAATTTAAATTGAGAAGTGAAATATTCTACCATAGTCGACACATGTTATTTTCTTTAAATGTTCTGACGTTTGCCTCCGTCGGTTTTGACATAGTAGATGATTAACTGATATGATGCGATATGGTGATGACTTTTTGATAATGTAATCCATTGTTGATGCTCCATTTATAGAATGATGATTGACAATGATCCATTGGTAGAATAATGTTGATGTTGACCCATTAGTAGATGTTAATCCATTGGTAGGATAAAGATGATGAAGATCCGTCGGTATGATGATTTTGATCCATTGGTAGGATGATGATGATCCATTGGTAGGATAATGATGAAAATGATGAGAATCCATTGGTAGAATGATGTTGATCCATTGGTAGGATAATGCTGATGATCTATTGGTAGGATGATGATGATGAAGATCCATCGGTAAGATGATGTTGATCTATTGATAGGATGATATGAATGACCCTTTCAACAATGATATTATCACCTCTGATAAGATAATACGGATGGTCCTCTCAGTGGTTTGAATATGCAATGGCCCTCTTGTCATTTTAAAGATGTCATGGTCCTCTCGATGGTTTGAATATGTAATGGCACTCTTGGAATTTGAAGATACAATGTCCCTCTTGGCATTTTGAATACATGATGGCCCTCCCGGCGGTTTGAATATGTAAAGTCCCTCTTGGAATTTGAAGATGCAATGGCCCTTTTGGCATATGCATATATGATGGCCCTTCTGACGGTTAGAATACGTTATGGCCCTCTTGGCATTTTGAATACATGATGCCCATCCTAGCGATTTGAATATGTAATGGCCCTCTTGGCATCTCATATATGATGTCCCTCCTAGCGGTTCGAATATGTAATGGCCCTCTTGAAATTTTTAAGATTTAATGGCACTTTTGGCATTTGCATATAGGATTGCTCTCCCGGCAGTTTGAATATTTTATGGCCCTCTTGGCATTTGAAGATGCAATGGTCCGTTTGGCATTTGCATATATGATGGCCTTCTCGGCTGTTTGAATATGTAATGACAGTCCTGGAAATGATATTATCACCTCTAATAATATAATACATATGACTATCTACGTGATAATGATGATGTCCCTCTAGGTGGTGGTATTTTCTCATTTGATAATACTATAGAAATGTCCCTCTGGGTGGCTCACATTACCGCGTCTGATATCTACGGGATTTGTGAATATTGTTCAAACGTTTTTGATGTTGAAATATGTAATTTGATGTCATTGTAGATGCTTGTACATGTTGAGGGTAACACTTTCACTTGTTCCTATTTTAAACATTTTGTGTTCATTGCGACTCATGCTTTATCAGAGATTTGAACGAGGTGTTGTTGCTCGTATTCTGAACTACTTTTTCTTCTAAATAACTTCAACAACTTTTTTGTACCTACAAAAAAGATTGTCAATTTTTGGGAGCTCTTTGCCCTTTTGAATTCTCCATATTTGTTGAATGGAGAAATATGATGATCTTCAGGCAATCTTATAAACCAGAATCCATAGAAAAAATATTAGTTTTTAAAACAAACTGATATGTGTTGACTTCTTCAATCGTTTGCTCCTTGTCTAGCTATCTTCAGTTGATCACTCTAATCTCTTGCTTCTCGATAGACATAAGATGAAATTATAAAAAATATTTGACATATGAAAAAATATTTAAGGAATTTTTTTTTTCGAGAATCAATTTGGGAACGGTCACTGTCAAATGTCATGTTATGCATCGCTTAAGTGAACGTCCTTGCTTCAAAACTTTTGACGTGTTTGACAGCTTGTTCTGGAGAATTCAAAAGATCCTTAAAGTTTGAGAAATATATGACATGGTGCTCTCAAAAGTTATTATAATTGGGAAGTTTTGCAGCTGGCTCTGAAATCGAACGGTGTCGGAGATTGTTGAAGTTGATTATGAACTTTAACGATGCACGAGATCATTTGAAGTTAGCTTTAAACTTCTAATCATGCTCGAAATATTCAAAATTTACTACAAACTTCTAGTGATGCTTAAAGAAAGTTTTGAGGCCATCCTAATTTTTTTTTATCTGTCTTGGAGTATCTTGAACTGTTAATATATGACTTGTAGAATTTTTTAGACCCTCTCAAAAATACTATCCCACTTGCAACTTACAATGTATCTTAAGTCTTGACTTGTTGGAGAGATCCTCTTCTTGAGAATTTTTGAGTCCCACTCAAAAATTCTGTCCCAGTTTCTGTTGTAATGGAAAATAGAAATCTTACGAGAGATATAATCGAACCGATGTGGCGCCTGCGTATCCCGTTGATGTAGGAATCAGGTCAAACATAGTTCCCCTCTCAAAGATTAGACATAAATAGAAAAAAATTATTAGAAAAAAAACTGAGGCCGACACAGGCCGTCTACGTATCTTAAAGTGGAGAATTCAGGTCGAACGTAGTTTAAGTACATAGGGGACTATTGAAAATGGATAAAGGAGTGATCGAGATCGATAGAAGCCGCCTACGTATCTCGCTCTTGTTAATTAAGGTAAGACGTAGTTCCTTACAAGAGATAATTTTTTGACTGTAAAACATAAGATGATTACAAACAAATAGTGTGAATACAAGAAAATGATGTGATTACAAAGAAAAGAGAAAAAAGAAACTTTGATTCTTCAAACATAATAACTCTTGATAGCATCTGCGTCGATGGGTAACTTGCAAGGTAAACATCTATGCTCAATCACCACATGTCATCAAACAAATATATTGTCTAAGCAAACTGATGAGTTCACTTTTCTGAGCTTCCGTCAGAATGACGTTGATTTGTTCTTGTTTGACACATTTATCCATATCTAGATTCACAGTTTTTGTCTTATCCAGATTTGACTTATCCTGGTTCTCGAACTGTTTCAATTCTCTAACAATGTAGTCAAATATCATGATCTCCTCATCATACTTTTACAACACATCGTCATCTACCTCATTTGTTCATTCAGCTTGTGACATGACATCATGTTGACAAATATAAAATTATTTTTACTGAAACATGGACTGTTAGATAGCAGAATTAACGCAAGTGAAATAATTTTTTTGCAATACAAGTGGCTTTCATTGAAAATAAGGATATACGAACTTGGCAATGACCATGGGCAATTTTACTTTTTTCAAAATATTACGAGGGAAATTAAAATATAATTAGATAAAATGACATAAAAGGTGGGTTCTGAGCATCCTTCGGACTATCACCAATTTTAGAAATGGCATAAAATATATCTTTGTCTATCAATATGAGTGAAGAATCAAGACCGGAGTGGATGTCCAATTAAGCACTTGCTTCATTGGCTCGATGTCTCGTATGCTTGGTGTATTGATCATCTCTTTAAGCACAACATCACCTTCTTCAAAAAGATCCCCAATTCCTTTTCCAAGACCATCATCATTGGCATATTCCTCTACGAAAAAGGATTGGCACAAATGAGGAAAAGACTTTGGTGGAACACAATTAATCCCCTCCTTGTTCTGACCCTCTCTTAGCACTAAAACAAAAGCTTGATGTGCTACCATGACCACAAATTTGGATTTATCAATTATGCATAGTGAAGGTACAACTTTCTCAAGGTTATCAAGGTTGGTTTGGATAACAACTTTATTTACACACCAATGACCTCGATCATGTTAATGGTAAACTCTCCACGATTCGACATTGAATTACTATTGGCATTGAAAGTGACAGTTTGAAGAGTGAAAATTCTTTGATTAATCAAGTCCTGAATTTTATGCTTCAAATTGATGCAATTCTCAGTTGTATATCCAACACCTTCTGAATGGTAAGCACAACGATGATTGAACCTGTAATGTTTGGAATTTAGATTGACAGTTTTTGGATCAATTGTTTGTATCAGACCAACTTCTTTTAATCTCTCAAAATACTGAGTTCGACTTGCAACCTATGGAGTAAAAGATTCGAGAAGGTTTCTTCTCATGTTTTGGACGAGGAAGATTGTAATTATTTCACAGAGGTGCAAGTACATGATGATAAAGTAGAGGATTTTGGCGAGTAGGTGCAGGTGTTCAGAAATTTGGGTATTGTAGAATTTGATAGATAATAGGGGCATTTTAGTAATTTGACAAAGAGACTTGGTAAATTCATTGAACATTTGGGTAATTTGGAAATGGATCTTGGTAATTTTATTGGACATTTGGATAACTTGGTGGTGGAGCTTGGTAATTTGGTTGGACATAAAAGATGGGGTAAGAATTTTGTGTAGCTAAGGGGTAGGTTTTTTTATGGTAAGGGCTTTCGAACATTGAGACCGGCATGTCTCTTTGATTTTTTTCTATATTCAAATGAGATAGAGGAAAAATCTTCCCTTTTCCTTTTCAATTACCTTGAGGATTCAGCTTGGGCAGTCTTTTGGATGATTTTTCCGATCTTGAGACCAACTTTAATAGATTCACCAATTTTGACTATGTCAGTGAACTTTGAGCCTAAAATGAGCAACATCCTATTATATTACTCAGGCTCTTGAATGCACATGAAGACTTTAATAATCTCGGTCGATCATGGGAGGCCTAACCCTTGTAGCCTCTTTTCTCCAACGGTAAGCGTATTCTTGATAGCTTTCACAAAACTTCTATTTGATTCTCTCAAAATCGATCAGGAATGAATTCTACATTGTAACCTAACTTTTCAATGAATTATTTAGCCAAGGCGTTTTGACTTTTCCATTGTTTCATTTCTTAAGAAATAAACCAAACAAAAGCTTCTCATTTCAAACTTCAACTAAAGAGCCACATTAATAAAGCCTCTTCTTTTTCAACTCCTACAAATTGGTCGCAATAAGCCCTCAAATGAGCAAAAGGATTTTCAATTCCACTAAAAAATTCAAATTCCGGTATTTTAAAACCTTCCAGAAGGTCCAAATGTAGATGAATGCACAAATCTTCATAATTTAACTCCAAAATATCTAGGGTGTATTGAATTCCTTCATTGCATAACTTCCTCTTTGATGCTTTGCTTAGTCGCTACTTCTATGACCTTCCACTCCTTCTTATTCTTCCCATAATGATTGAGTTCAAAATGTGTAGTCAAGAAAGGGTACAATTCTGGTGATATTGGAATATAAAAATCAATTTTTAAAGGTATGGGTTGAGTGGTAGGTATGTTTTGAACAATTTGAGTAGGGATTTGATAGATGGGAGGAAAATTCTAGAGACTGTTGGTATTGGGCGTTTTAAGGGTAGGTAACTTTTGGTGTGAGGAGCTAGCATGATGTGGTTTAAGAGTGGTTAAGTCGATGATGGGAGGTTTTGGAATTGTAGCGGTGGATGAATTGGTTGTAAGATGTTCGGATGTTGGATTTGAAGTAGAAAAATGGAGTGGTGGCCTTTCATTGTTTGGAGTAGGAGTGTTGGCAATGATAGTCAGATATGTCAAATCACAGGTCTTATCCATTTCAGCCCTCATTTCACCAATTTGTTGTAATAATTGTGCAATCAACTTATTATGTTCAACAATGATAGGGTCATTCACTGTAATTTCAATCGAATCAATGTTTCCATTATGTTCAACCACTTTTTCTTTTCCTTTTGACAAACTTTGGTCAGGGAAAGAATCTTTGAAATGTTTAGACATCGTGAAGTATGGATGTTCAGCATTTTCTCAACATAAATCATATTTGATTACATGACAAAGAAAAATAACTCCAAAGACAAATATGTTAGTTTGTGTAGATGATAAATAATACAAAATATCACACACATGACCGCAAACACAAAGAAATCGCTTCACTTGAAGTTACACTAGCCAAGGGATATAGAAAAATTACTAAATATATAGGAATTTGTCTATTAGTTTTTGGGATTAGTGACAGAAA
>JAJOOO010017276.1:0-25864 GCA_029582685.1 Solanum piurae
ACCACTTTAGAATAAATCTCTTGGAACAAAGCCCATACAATAGTCTCAACATGAAAATGAAAGGCATACAGGAAAATAGTGGGTTTTTCCTCGCAGCTATGAGGACTCACCAAATCTTCATTCCTTTGCTCCTTGGAACCCTAGCTTCAAGATTGGAACTCAAATCTCCGAAACCCTACATTTGAATAGAATGTAGGCAAAGTATGCATTAGTACAAAATGTACTAAATATGTTATATAGCATAATAACATAAGAACATAACATAAGGGTTAGTCAACATAAGACATAATCCAATACTTCATGAAACATCAAATATAAGCATAAGAGACAACATCATAATAATAAGCAAAGTCTCCAATATCGACATCATATAAGCTTTACTCAACTCTGTAACACTCCGGAAAATAGTAGACTAAACTAGGGCTAAGTGTGAGGGTTAGAGCCAAGGAAGAGGGCAAGAGCCAAGGAAGCGCACTAGGGAAATCCACTCTTACATGGATACAGCCTCACCTTCCACGACTGCCACCACGGCTCGTGGTGTGGCCAGGCAGTGTCTAAACAAAGGTAGAAAAAAGATATGACCATTCATTTGTTTTTTTAATGAATTATTGAATTAATAAAAATTTGCTATGAAGAGACAATATAATCAATTTTGTGTACATAAAGAACAATTTTTGAAACCTTTTAAATTCTCGGCATGCTAAAATGAAACTGGTTGATACATTTGTTTGACTCTTGTGTTGTCCACAAGAAAACCAAAAGTTTTATGTATTGATTGTCATATTATTAAAAGCTAGCAATCTTAAATTTGTGTTCATATCATGATAATAGTTAATTGATTTTATGTTTTATAATATTTTTAATAGTGTAGAAATTATATGGTAATTCAACTTTTAGTTTTATTTCTTCCCCTTATTTATAGTAAAAAATGTAAGTAAAAACATATATTTTAAATGTACTTGTATATGCTAAAATTTAATATGTACTTCCCGAATAATTTTGTCCCTAACCAAAAGGGTCCTTATTGAAGAGTAAAAATCAGTAGATAGTGGTGGTGAGGGTGGAGGAATATGACAATTGTGCAACGCCTCTATATATTTTCGATTTTTTTCTAGTACATCCATCTACTATACAATGACTTGTCTTTTTTTATTTTTGAACGATTGATCATTCTATTAAAGTTGTATATTACTTGTGTGGATGTCAAAAGACGACATGTCGTGCTCACTCAAAGGTCAAGTTACTAGGACTTGAAAATTCCAAAACACAACTCAAGTATTATGATTGCCCTTCTACGGCCTGTAGAAATTCCTATGGTTTGTATATAGGACTCCTAGATCACTGGTTGTGTTCCAAAACTGGACTTTTTCCTTTTCAATCAAACTTTCAATTTCCGAAGTGTTAACAACTGCTTCTGTGCTGAATATACAATTTTTTCCATTTCAATCCAACTTCTAATTTCTGAGGTGTTACAAAATTATATCTTATGTTTTTACTACAATATTAGAAATTTGTTGACTCATAAATCTAGTTCTCACTGATGACCATTAAGGTTTAAAATTATTTTTTTGGTAAATGCAATTATATATATATATATATATATATGTAATTATTAATGCAATAAAAGGAATATAAAAGGCAAGAAATTAGCGAATAAAGAATAATCTGTCGATTAATTATTCATCCATTTAATAAAATTTTTGAGTCAGTTGCAAAAAAAGGTTATTTAATGAAAGTTATGTTATTAGACATAATATAATGCACCATCAAATTAGATAATATAATGCACCATCAAATTAGATAATATAATGCACCATCAAATTAGATAATATAATGCACCATCAAAGTAGATTGGAGGAATTTTTTTTTTACCGAAATCCTAAAAGTTATCATTTAAAATATCATCACTTTAATCTAAGATATATTTTACAATTTTTTATACAACTTGACTCATATATACACACACACACACACATACTAGTTCCACTTGACTCATATATATATACTACTTCTTGAACACATGTGTGTCATGCTTATTAGTACTAACGTGAAAAGTCACAACTCATAAGAAAAAGTCCTCATTCTTCAGAAAAGTCACAATTCTTCAATGTGAATGGGTATCCACTTTTAATATAATACAATTAAATTAATTAATTAATTAAATTAGTTTTTTAGTTGGGGTACTATAATGTCACGACCCAAGGGTATACGCTAGGTGTAACATGGTGTACTTGACACGAAGGGGTCTCATCCAAGCCCTTAGCACATCATAACATAAGATAATATAAAAGTACGGAAATTTTAAAAAAAACTGTTAACCATACAATCGAAAACTTTTCATAAAAACAAGTAGAAGTCTTTACTACACTTTTGTCTCAAGCCATCTAATACAACTTTAGATTAAATCTCTTGGAACAAAGCCCATACAGTAATATCAACATGAAAATGAAAGGCATAAAGGAAAATAGTGGGTTTTTCCTCGCAGCTATGAGGATTTATCAAATCTTCATTCCTTTGCTCCTTGGAATCCTAGCTTCAAGATTGGAACTCAAATCTCCGAAACCCTACATTTGATTAGAATGAAGGCAAAGTATGCATTAGTACAAAATGTACTAAATATGTTAGCTAGCAGAATAACATAAGAGCATATCATAAGGGTTAGTCAACATAAGACATAATCCAATACTTCATGAAACATCAACTATAAGCATAAGAGACAACATCATAATAATAAACAAAGTCTCCATCATAGACATCATATAAGATTTACTCAACTCTGTAACACTCCGGAAAATAGTAGACTAAACTAGGGCTAAGTGTGAGGGTTAGAGCCAAGGAAGAGGGCAAGAGCCAAGGAAGAAGACTAGGGAAGTCCACTCTTACATGGACACTGCTTCACCTTGCACGACTTCCACCACTGCTCGTGGTGAGGACAATAGCTCGTGGTGGGCTAGGCAGTGGCTATACAAAGGCTGCACAAAACAACCCCCTCTACACGATCCACTTCACGGCTCGTGGTGATGACCATGTCTCGTGGGAAGGCTCGTGGTGGTGCTTTAGATTTTAGGGGTTAAGGGGAAGGTTGCCTAGCTACTTTATCATGACCACGAGAGGCACCACGGCTCATGGGGCCTCACGTGAAGGGCTTTTCGCTAGTCTTAGAGTTTAGGGTCAACTTCAAATGGTAATATCTCATAGCTCAAAAATAATTAGGTTGGAAATTACCTATCCAATTAAAGTTCTCTGAGTCATCTTTACAACGCCACAAATTTTGCCCAATTCCGATCTCGGAGTAAAAAGTTTTGCCCGACATAGTGAAGCACTGTCAGGCTGATAATTCTTCACGACCCGTTTGACGGGCCGTGGTGATAATGACGGTCCGTGAAGGTGTCCATCATGCCATTTCGGCAGTCTCCAGCAGGGGAACTTATTGCGTCTTTTCCCAGTCGTTTTAACTCAAAGATATGCCATTTTTACAAAGCTTAGGATCCCTATATAAGTCATTTTAAACCCAAAACTCACCCAATTTAGTCATTATATCCCAAGCCCAAATAATTCCCAAAGTTCTTCTCCTCTCAAATATTTCTCTCTCTAGAAAACCTCCATTGAAGTAGAAGAAAGATTTGAAGTCTAGGGTTCAAGAACTCAACTTTCCTACAAAAGTTCATGAAGAATCTTCAATAAGGTATGGTTTCTTTTCATCTATGGGTAGTCTTCACCCATAGAGCCCTTCCAAAATTAGACTTCAAATCTCTCAAATTCCCAAAAGTGGGTTTTCACTCTAAGCCATGGATTCCCTTTCAAAAAATATTTCAATGACCTAATTGATTTATATTATGATTATATTGATGAATTACTACTGTTTTAATGATGAATTATCCAAGCATCCATGAATTTCCCTTTACCCCCAAATTGGACCTTTAGTATGGGTATTGGTTGATAATAGTAGAATGTGATAGAGTTATGTATGCTTTAATTGTTTCAATTGAGTGAATCTGGGTTGATTATGATGTAATTACATGATTTTTAGTATGAATATACATGTATTCTTGATTAACCTAAGATTCTAGAGTAAAATTAATATAACCTAATGTTGTGCAATGAATGAGGATATTTGAGGAGCTAGATGTGATCTACTAAGATTGATGAATTTCTTTATGAATTGCCTTAGATTAGATGACCTAGATATGAATTTCTTATAAGTAAATCTTGTAGACATGAATGAACTTGATTAGGGCTTATATGTTAGGTCATGGTTGAGTAGTATTGGAATTGACTTAATAGGATACGAAATGACTATATTTGATCAAGAATGAAGCATGTGGTTAGTTCACCTTGAGAATTAGGTTTACATAATGACCATGTGAGGTAATGCTTGAGAGTAAATCTTGTAATATGAAGATGACTTGTAGGGCCTTAAGGGTAATAGCTAATATGAATGTTGAGGCTTTAAGAAGAAAGCTATTATGCATGTTGAATTGTATGTGGTATAATTGTGGAAGGACTTTACCCACATGACCTGTAATATGCGTATATGAGCTTATACATGCAATGAATGAACTACTTGCATTACGATATATCCATGTCTACTGTAATGAATGATAGATGTGTTGAATTATATGGTCTATGATCCTTGAATGCAACATATGTGAATTATGCATGATTGTGATATTATGTACATGCTTATGAACACTTTGAGAGGGAAGTGTCTATGATGATAATGTTGTTGTTATGTCATTGAAAGGACAACTACACACACACACACTCCATGCATAAACATGAATATGATGTATCTCTGGCGTTAATTGAAAGTCTAGTTCTCATATACACCTTTACACATTTCTATGCATGAGATGTACATGACCATGATGATCCTATTGAGTTGATTGAAAGTTCATTCTCTTGAAAACACATGATCTTGGTGTGTAAGGTTTACTCACATACTAATGATGATTCTATGGTTGAAATTTAGTTCTCACCTACTTGAATCTATGAGCTATTTTATGAGTTGGTTTGAACAAAATATAAAATACTCGTTCAAACATGTAAATCCAATTCAAGACTAAACAAGTAATTTTGGGAAATAATGGTTAGCACTGGGTGGATTTGGAAAATGAGGTAGAGGCCTTCCCGTCAATACAATAGGCCAGGTCTTCTACAAATGATCTCATGATATGGAAACTCTCCCTTTAATATAATAGATCGGGTTTCTAGAATCAATCTCCCTATCCCATAACTGTGTGCCCACATAGGTCTTTAGCTAGTGGATCAACCTAAAAGCTAATATATTTAGTTCTACCTTAGGTAGGTAGGACACCCTCTTATGGTGTGGGGTTACACGACACCGGATTCCATCTAGATCATATGGTCTATGTAGGTTAAGGCTATATTCCCTCTAATGAAAAAGAAAGTGAGTTATGTTCTATGGTTCCTCAAAAGGATCTACTTAGTATGAGTGGTATTATGGGATGCTATTCATACATGGCACAAGTAGACCTTGAGAGTAGCCATGGTGTGTTTCTCTTATGTTAATGAACTATGAACATGAAACATGAGCTATGACTAATGACTCCTCAAGAATATATATTTAGTGTAAGTGAGGGTATGGGACTTCACTCATATATGGCACAAGTAGACTTTGAGAGTAGCCATGGTGTGGTTCCATTACATTATGATGATTTATGAATTCATGCATTCTCCATTTGAATGGTTGTTATGATTGACTTTCCTTGACATGAGCTAATGAATATGAATGTTTCTTTGTCTATGAGTATTAACTGTGGATGAGACTAATGTATGACAATTATAGTCATGGTGACCTAAAAGTGGTACTTAGTGTAGATAGGGTTATGGGATCTTATCTATGCATGGCACAAGTATAACTTAGGGTTACTTAAGTGATGATTCTATTATGATAAGATGGTCTTGGTATTTGACTATGTATGTGCATTATGTCTTATGGTGATTGATATTTGCAGTATGTCTATGATTGGAGACTATGCTTATGTTTATGTTATTACCTTTCATGCTATGATGAGTTATATGTGAGATGTTTTAAGAGTACGTTCTCCAGTAATTTCAAAGATAATGTTCAAATTGGCATATAGCATGGTTTTAACGAAAATGTCCCTTTTAGCATGTTTTAAAGGTTTCATGCATGGCTTCCATACTTAGTACATTGTTGTGCTAACACATATTTCTACATTTTCTATAAGTGTAGGGTTTGGTCCATGAAGGTGATCTCCTATTGCTTCAAGCTTGGAATAGATCATTGTCCTTGCTAGTTGGTGAGTCCTCAAGATTCTAGGACGAGTAACTTTACTTAGTAGTTTCTTTAAGTATGTCATTTGAGAACTATTATAAGGGCTGTGTCCCTATTCGTTATTCAATTATATTAGATGGTTAAATGAGACAAATGTCTAGAATCCCATTCTCTTTTATGAAAGACTATGATTGTAAATAATTTTTTTAATTCCGCATCATTCTATGAATTTTATGTTTATGATATGCTAAGGGCTTGTATGCAACCCCTTCGGGGTGTAGTATGCCGTGTTACGTCTGGGGGTAACCCTGGGTCGTGACAAACTTGGTTTTGGAGCATAAGATTTTGGGATGATTTTAGGTTGATGTCTCATAACCCACGTCTAGTAGAGTCTTGTTCATAGCGTGAAGCGCACTACATTTATGATTGAGAGGCTACAAGATAATTATGAAATCTCACTTCTTCATTCTCTAGTCGTGCCATAGACTCTAACTCTATTAGGTCTTCTCCCTATCAGATGGTTTTCAAGATATGGCTACTTGAAGGGCACTTACTACAAGGAGCGAGGGAGAACATACTAGTTGTTATGCCAATTATGGCCATGTGACTAGATAGGACTTGATATGCTAGATTTAGATGTCATCCTTAGGATGGATTGGTAGTGTTATGGTCATGCTCCTATGTGATGATAGAACCCGTAAAGTCAAATTGTTAGTTCCCGAATGAGCCTATCCGAGAGTGGAATGGGGGAAATTCTATGCCATAAGTTTGGATTATGTTGTGTCTTAAGGTTGACTTTGAGGGTTGCATGTACCACCTAGTTAGAGTGATGAAGAAGAGTGAAAGTGTTGACCAAATTCAAAGAGTTAGTTATATTTTAAGATTGATCTTAGGTAAGGTCATTTTGAGTAGGGTGTTTAGATAATACCTAGATAGGATTGGTTGGTAGATCCCACTAGAGGTAATGATATGGGTTAAATGGTCTAGATTGTCTTGATCCAACCTTAGTAGAATTGAAAGAGGCATGAGGGTAGATGTTTGGCCGCTTATCAATGGAAAGATGTTTCTCAACTTTGGTTTAACCAAGAGAGGGTGTCTACCGCTAAGTCTCAAAGAGTGAGTGGTAGTGGATCTTATGTGATTAAGACTACTTGTGCTAGGTGTAGAAAAAGGGCATGATGATAAGTGTCTAGCTTGCCCGAAGGGCTGTTATGATTGTGGTGATGAAGGTCACAAAATGAGAGATTACCCGGTGCTTAAGGCTAGAGGAAGAGAGGTTAAGCAAGTTTCTCTTAATGGTTCCGGTATGTGTTTAATGCTTTATTAGATTCCGATACTACTTGTCTTTGGTGACTTGATATGCTAGACCTTGATGTTGCTCTTAGAATGAATGGGCTTCATTGTTGTTTCATCATAATGATGATAGAACCTTACTTGACCATTTTGAGTTTTGGGTAGGTTGGAAGGTTTGTTAAAAAGGGTGTTGACAAATGCCTATATATAGCCTCATCTAAAAAGGGTAGAAGTGTGATTCATCATGGTCTAAGATCACCTTGTGTGATTGATGTGAAGGATTAATGATAAATTGGGCCGAACTTAGAGTTGAAATAGATTATGTGCTTAGATAGTAAGGTCATTGAGTGTCCTTAATGTCCATGATTTAGATTGGCTCGGAATTCTCACCTAGAGAAGTACATTGAGTTTGGGAAGTTTAGTCCCGGTTTTGTAGGTTCATATGAAATCTCGAGTGGAGTTAGTAAGGTTGAGATGCATTGTTGTTAGATCTCTAGTGGTTTTAGAACCCGACAGGGTTACTATGAGTTTTGGCTATGTCTTTGAGGATTGGTTGAAAGAAGTGGTAATTGAGGTTTTAGTAGGGGCCTTACTACAGAGGGGGAGATAATATGTTTAGATATCAAGATCTTGAGAGTCCCGATATCCTCATCTCTTTCTTCTATTCCTATTCTAGCTTGAGACAAAGAGTTCCTTGTGACTTGTTTCAATTTGGAGTCATGTGTGATTTATGTGTTTCCATGATCTCCTTATGTTTTGCATGTTCTTGAGAGAATTCATGTTTATTAATAAAATGAGTTTTCATGATTTATATGTTCCTCATGATGTTGTGTATTTTAGTATGATAATGACATATTTGACTTCATGGGATGATTTGATGAACATGCTTTGTATGTTTTTGATGAAATGGCATATTGGCTCCATAATGTTGTGTTGAGCTTGCTTTTAGTTGGAGAAGATAGTTCCTCCTATGACTATGTGATATATGATGTTTGGAAGAGTATGTATAGGCTTACTCCCAAGGGGGAGATGGTGTGCCTAGCTAGCAAGGCTATTGTGTGTTTGGTGTTGCCTTGATTTCCTTCTATAATGCATATTCATGGAAATCTGTGTGTTGAAAGAAAATGAGTTTATGTGAATTGGTTTTTCCTCATGTTGTAATGCATTGAGTATGAGTGCCTATTGTACATCATGAGAATAATATCTGAGCATTCTTTGGTTAGGAGTTGAGAAATTTCTCCTTGAATAAAATGTTTTTTATTTAGAGTAAATTGCATATGAGCTCCATGAGAGTATGTTGAGCATGTTATGACTAGGAGATGGTAGTTCCTCCTTGAACATAACTAGTTATGAGAATTTCATGCATAATGGGTTCGTAGATGTAGTTCCTACTTTCTTGTGTTGCATTGAATATATTGAAATGGAGTTGATGTTTCCTCCTATGATTTGTGTATTATATTGATGTGTCATGCTTGTTGGGCTGCTAGTATTGTGTCTATTATTCCATAAAGTGTCTAAAAGTGTCATTCAAGGATGAATGTTCCCGAGAGGGGGATAATGTAACACTCCGGAAAATAGTAGACTAAACTAGGGCTAAGTATGAGGGTTAGAGCCAAGGAAGAGGGCAAGAGCCAAGGAAGAGGACTAGGGAAGTCCAGTCTTACATGTACACTTCCTCACCTTCCATGGCCACCACCACGGCTCGTGGTGATGAGCACGGCTCGTGGTCTGGCTCGTGGTGGGCTAGGCAGTGTCTAAACAAAGGCTGCCCAAAACAGCCCCCTCCACACGAGCCACTTCACGGCTCGTGGTGATGAGCACGGCTCGTGGGAAGGCTCGTGGTGGTTCCTTAGATTTTTAGGGGTTAAGGGGAAGATTGCCTAGCTACTGTATCATGACCATGAGAGGAACCACGGCTCGTGGTAGGCACCATGGCTCATGGAGCCTCACGTGAAGGGCTTTTTTCTAGACTTAGAGTTTAGGGTCAACTTCAAATTGTCATATATCATAGCTCAAAACGAATTAGGTGGGAAGTTACCTATCGAATTAAACGTGTCTGAGTCCTCTTTCCAACGCCACCAAGTTTGCCATATTCCGATCTTGGAATAAAAAGTTATGTCGGAAATAGTGAAGCACTGTCAGGCTGATACCTTCACGACCCGTTTGATGGGCCGTGGCGATAATGACGGTCCGTGAAGGCGTCCATCATGCCATTTCAGTAGTTTCCAACAGGGGAACTTATTGGGTCTTTTCCCAATCGTTTTAACTAAAGATATGTCATTTTGCCCAAGCCTAGGACCCCAATATAAGTCATTTTAAACCCAAAACTCACCCAATTAAGTCATTATATCCCAAAACCCAAATAATTCCCAAAGTTCTTCTCCTGTCAAATATTTCTCTCTTTAGGAAACCTCCATTGAAGAAAAAGAAGTATTTGAAGTCTAGGGTTCAAGAACTCAACTTTCCTACCAAATTTCATGAGGAATCTTCAATAAGGTATGGTTGATTTTCATCTATGGGTAGCCTTCACCAATAGAGCCCTTCCAAAACTAGATTTCAAATCTTTCAAATTCCCTAAAGTGGGTTTTCACTCTAAGCCATGCATTCCCTTTCAAAAACGATTTCAATGACCTAAGTGATTTATACTATGATTATATTAATGAATTACTACTGTTTTAATGATGAATTACCCAAGAATCCATGGATGTCCCTTTCCCCCCAAATTGGACCTCAAGTCTTGGTATTAGTTGATACTAGTAGAATGTGATAGAGTTATGTATGCTGTAATTGTTTCAATTGAGTGAATCTGGGTTGATTATGATGTAATTATATGATTTTTATTATGAATATACATGTATTCTTGATTAACCTAAGATTCTAGAGTAAAATTGATATAACCTAATGTTGTGCAATGAATGAGGATATTTGAGGAGCTAGATGTGATCTACTAAGATTGATGAATTTCTTTATGAATTGCCTTAGATTAGATGACCTAGATATGAATTGCTTATAAGTAAATCTTGTAGACATGAATGAACTTGATTAGGGTTTATATGTTAGGTCATGGTTGAGTAGTATTGGAATTGACTTAATATGATACGAAATGACTATATTTGATCAAGAATGAAGCATGTGGTTAGTTCACTTTGATAATTAGGTTTACGTAATGACCATGTGAGGTAATGCTTGAGAATAAAGCTTGTAATATGAAGATGACTTGTAGGGTTTGAAGGGTAATAGCTAATATGAATGTTGAGGCTTTAAGAAGAAAGCTATTATGCATGTTGAATTGTATGTGGTATAATTGTGGAAGGACTTTACCCACATGACCTACAATATGCGTATATGAGCTTATACATGCAATGAATGAACTACTTGAATTACGATATATCCATGTCTACTATAATGAATAATAAATGTGTTGAATTATATGGTCTATGATCCTTGAATGCAACATATGTGAATTATGCATGATTGTGATATTGTGTACATGCTTATGAACACTTTGAGAGGGAAGTGTCTATGATGATAATGTTGTTGTTATGTCATTGCAAGGACAACTACACACACACATACTTCATGCATAAACATGAATATGATGTATCTATGGTGTTAATTGAAAGTCTAGTTCTCATATACACCTTTACACATTTCTATGCATGATATGTACATGACCATGATGATCCTATGGTGTTGATTTAAACCTCATTCTCATGAAAACACATGATCTTGGTGCGAAAGGTTTACTAACATAATCATGATGATTCTAAGGTTAAAAGTCAGTTCTCACCTACTTGAATCTATGAGCTATTTTATGAGTTGGGTTGAACGAAAGGTAAAGTACTCCTTAAAACATGTGAATCCAATTCAAGACTAAACAAGTAATTTTGGGAAATAATGCTTAGCACAGAGTGGATATGGAAAATGAGGTAGAGGCCTTCCCTTCAATACAATAGGTCGGGTCTTCTACAAATGATCTCATGAGATGGATACTCTCACGTCAATACAGTAGGTCGGGTTTATATAAGCAATCTCCCTATCCCATAACTATTGCCCACATAGGTCTTTAGCTAGTGGATCCACCTAAAAGATAATACATTTAGTTCTACCTTAGGCAAGAAGGACACCTTCTTTCGGTGTGGGGTTACACGACACCGAAATCCATGTAGCTTGCATCGTCTATGTAGGTTAAGGCTATATTCCCTCTAATGAAAAAGAAAGTGAGTTATGTTCTATGGTTCCTCAAAAGGATCTACTTAGTATGAGTGGTATTATGGGATGCTATTCATACATGGAACAAGTAGACCTTGAGAGTAACCATGGTGTGTTTCTCTTATGTAACTGAACTATGAACATGAAACATGAGCTATGACTAATGACTCCTCAAGAATATATATTTAGTGTAAGTGAGGGTATGGGACTTCACTCATATATGGCACAAGTAGACTTTGAGAGTAGCCATGGTTTGGTTCCATTACATTATAATGATTTATGAATTCATGCATTCTCCATTTGAATGGTTGTTATGATTGACTTTCCTTGACATGAGCTAATGAATATGGATGTTTCTTTGTCTATGAGTATTAACTATGGATGAGACTAATGTATGACAAGTATAATAAGCATGGTGACCTAAAAGTGGTACTTAGTGTATATAGGGTTATGAGATCTTATCTATGCATGGCACAAGTATAACTTAGGGTTACTTAAGTGATGTATCTATTGTGATGAGATGGTCTTGGTATTTGACTATGTATGTGCATTATGTCTTATGATGATTTATATTTGCACTATGTCTACGATTGGAGACTACGCTTATGTTTATGTTGTTACCTTTCATGCTATGATGAACTATATGTGAGATGTTTTAAGAGTACGTTCTCAAACTATTTCGAAGATGATCTTCGAATTGGCATATAGCATGGTTTCCACTAAAATGTCCCTTTTAGCATGTTTTAAAGGTTTTATGCATGGCTTCCATACTTAGTACATTTTTGTGCTAACCCATATTTCTACATTTTCTATAAGTGTAGGGTTTTGTCCTTGAAGATGATCTCCTATTGGTTCAAGCTTGGAATAGGTCATTCTCCTTTCTAGTTGGTGAGTTCTCAAGATTCGAGGACCAGTATCTTTACTTAATAGTTTCTTTTAGTATGTCATTTGAGAACTATTGTAAGGGATGTGTGCCTATTTGTTATTCGATTGTATTAGATGGCTAAATGAGACAAATGTCTAGACTCCCATTCTCTTTTATGAAAGAATATGATTGTAAATAATTTTTTTTAATTCTGCATCATTCTATGACTTTTCTGTTAATGATATGCTAAGGTCTTGTATGTGATCCCTTTGGGGTCAAGTACGGCATGTTACATCTGGGGGGTACCCTTGGGTTGTGACAAACTCTTAGTCATTCATATCATAAAGGACTATTCTCAAGTAACCTCAAGTCATACTTGTGCAATGCATGAATAACATCCCAAAAGACCATCCAAGCTAAGTACCCCTTTTAGGTTATCCTAATCGTAGTCTATATGCATGGTCAATCTTCGGTGTTCACTTTATTGGAGTACTATACCCCTAAGTAACCTCAAAGCACACATGTCCAATGCATGAAGGGCATCCCATAATACCATTCACACTAAGCATAGCCTTGAAGTCACCATATGCATACCTACCATTCACTTGATCTCATTCTTAGCTTTCTTCGTATAGGCAAGGGTATCACCTTAAGTCAATCATATCATGGAAGGCAACTATAGCAACAATCCATCAAACATACATCATAAGAGAACACTTTCTTGAATAACCCTAAGTTATACTTGTGCAATGCATGAATATCATCCCATAATACTATTCATGCTAAATACCGCTTTTAGGTCCTCCTACTAATACTTCTTGGTTTGGAACCTAGTCCCTCTCTTTACCTTTAGAAGACTATGAGGTACTCCCTTAAGCACATCTTAGTTCATTATTAGGTTGAATCCTATGAGACACTTCTTTAAGCATGTCTAAGTTCATTATTAACATGGACCCTATGAGATACGACCTTAAGCATGTCTAAGTCCATTTATACTCTTGAACACTATGAGGTACTTCTTTAAGTAGGTCATAGTTCTTTTATGCTTTTGAACACTATGAGATGCTTATTCAAGCATGTCTTAAGTAATTGGATATGGAGATTGCTACTAGAAACCTTAACTCAACTATGTGAAGAGTTCCATCTCATGAGACCTAACTTTAGGAAAACCCACACTCTACAATGTAAGAGTTCCCCCTTAAACTTGAATAGTCCTCACATCAACTAGGCGTGGATCTCCTTTCAACTTGGAGCCCGGACCCTATCTTGTGTGACACTCCATCTCATTGTCAATATCCACTTGGGGCCAAGCATACACTCCCAAGATTTCACTATTAAGCCTTGCTTAACACTCATGTCTCATGGAAGGATGTCCTTGACAACCAATCCATGTTCAAGTGATTCTATCACTTTATACTTTCAAGCATTCATAAGGTAGGTTAGGTGAGTTTAGGCCTTTCACCACCATTATACCTCTTAGACTTCTATTCATCACATTAAATTTACTCTCAAAGCCCTAGTGATTCAATAGTCATGACTACAAGCCATACTCTCAAAGCTTTACTTCATTCTATCCTTATTCATATCTAGATTAAAAGACATTCAGTCACATTCTTCATCATTAGGTGATTTTAGTCATAATTCATAATGTAAGTTCAATCTCAAGCCTTACTAATCAAGACCCATCATATTCATATTATTTTAGTTCAATTCATGTATATAGATTTCTAGCCTTAGACAATTACTAGTCAAAGCATTAATTCTAGAAGATTACCTATGAACCTTCAAATTCACCTTTTATGGCAATAACCTCAGTAATTCAACTTCATCAATTAGACTAGGGTAACCATGGAAATCACATAAATTCATCATAATATCACAATTCAATGCTAAATCCAACATAATTAGGTATTATACACTCATTTGGAATTATGTCACGACCCAGGGGGTACCCCTTAGACGTAACACGGTGTACTTGACCCCGAAGGGGTCACATACAAGCCCTTAGCATAATCATGAACATAAGTACATAGAAATGATGCGGAATTTAAAACTTTTACAATATAAGTCTTTCTCATAAAAGTAATATAAGAGTCTAGACCTTGTCTGAAAGAAACCATCTAATACAATCGAATACAATCTTAGGGACATAGCCCTTTACAACATAGTCTTAAAAAAAGAAAGTACACAAGGAAACTAGAAATGAAGAAGCCTTGTCCTTAAACCATGAGGACTCAACAAGCTTGCAGAATAGTCAACCCTAGCCTCAGTTGCAAAGACAAGTATACCTCAACTACCGAAACCTACACTTATAAGAAAATGTAGAGAATATCGATTAGCATATATAATGTACTTAGTATGGAAGCCATGCATAAAAATCTTTAAAACATGCATAAAAGGGACATTTAGTTGAAATCATGCCCTTATCAAGTTTAAAAACCATCATGCACATTTAGAGTAATTACATAGTCAAACCATACTATAAGCAACCCTAGGCTACCATAGTCATGCATAACTTACCTTGGTATCATCCATAAACAACACTCATAGACAAGGAGACATTCATCTTCATAGCTCATAACAAGGAAAGTCACTCTTCACATCAATTCATATCATGTACATAGATTAATACATCTTCATGCCATAAGGAAACCACACCATAACCCCTTTATAAATCTACTTGTGCAATGTATAAGTTAAGTCCCATATACCCACTCACACTAAGCAAAGCTTATTAAAAAGTCATAGGTGTAGCTCATGTTCATGTTCATGTTCATATTCATGGTTCATAGTCATGGATCATATTCATGTAAAGCATGCATTAACTTATAAAGCATCATGTCATCAAGCACATAACACAATCACTCTCAAAGCTTACTTGTGCAATGCATAAGTGAAGTCTTATACCCCAACTCACACTAAGTAAAACCCCTTAAGTAATCATAGTACATAACTCATGTTATTGTTCATACTTCATATTCTTGTTCTTGTTATATCATGGGTCATGTTCTTGTCAAGCAGGGAAATATAGCCTTAACTGACATAGACCATGTGAGCTACATGGAATCTGGTGTCATGCCCCACACCGAAAAGAGGTGTCCTACTTGCCTAATGTAGAACTAACATGTTTAGCATTTAGGTGGATCCACTAGCTAAAGACCTATGTGGGCACATAGTTATGAGATAAGTATATTGCTACTAGAAACCAAGACTAACTGAGGTAAATGGTTTTCATCTCATGAGATAACTTGACTTGGGAAGCCAAACTTTCTAACGTAAAAGCTTCCATCTCATATTCATATCCACTCGGTGCTAAGCTTAATTCCCCTTAATATTCATGTTCATGGAAGAATGCCTAGCACTCAAACCAACATAGTATCATGGTAGCTCATGGATTCACTAGGTGAGAATATCCTTTCAACCTTAGAATCATTAATAAGTGAGTAAACCATTCACATCATGTTCATACTGTTTCATAAGAATGACCTTCCAATCAACACAACAAAAATATCATAATAATAGACTTTTCATGCATAGTCATTAGTAAGGGTATATGGGAGAAGGATTTTGCATCAATACCACAAATACACAATATAGGATCATCACTATCTAAGTGAATCATGAGTTCATATACAATCCTCATCAACATATACAAACCCTATTAAATTTCCCTTCAAGGCGATAAATCAATATCAATCCTAACTTCTAGAATTAATACATTAGATAGAGGGATTTCATGATTCAATAACTTAATAAATGTAAAAATAATAAATTGTCAAGCTTCCATGATTTATCAGGCCACACCTTAGTTCACAATTTAGAAAGAAGGGGGAATCATGGGTCCAAGGGAGATTTTCATCATAATTCAACAATACTCCAACATTCCAATCATAAATAATAATAAAAAACATCATAAACCATAATTAAACAATTGAAAACGTTTTGGAGAAGGACCCATGACATAAATTGAAACCCTAAGTTTTTGGGGGATTTGGAAGTCTTAAAAACAAAGTTTGAAGGGGCTCTTTGGGTGATAGGTACCCAAAGATGAAAAGCATCCATATCTTAGGTTGATTTCCACAAGAAATTGGAGAAGAAAGGCTACTTCTTGAACCCCTAGCTTGACCTTGTTCTTGCTCTTCAATGGAGTCTTAGAGAGAATGTTTGGAGAGGGGAGGTAGTTTCTAGTTTAAGTCTTGTGAGTTATGAGGTGTTAAAGAGGTGGTTAATAGATAATAACTACTTATATATGTATAAATAACTAATATAAACCGTCCCCACCCTTTAATAATTAAAATAGAACTTTCCTAAATTAATTCACCCTTGGCCGAATTTCACGGGGCGTGGGTGCCCATTTCGTGGGTCATATGCTGTTTGTGACAGCTTTTTGGGCAGTCCCTTGTCCCTCCTCAAGAACCCTTGGGGGGCCACGCCTTGACGTTTAGGCACTAGAACCTTTGTATTGTGTTAGGGAGGTTATCTTAGGAATTTAATCTTTATGTTTAACTCCATTTAGGCTACTAGACTACATGTTAGGCTCTAGCTTAGGTCGTTAGATTTCCGGGGTGTTACATTATCTCCCACTTGGGAGCATTCATCCTCAAATGATGATATAGACACCAAACTAAGTTAGAAACTCTAGACTAGCAGACCATCATGCATGAAACATCAAAATGTGCAAAACCTAAAAATGCACTATTCAAAAGGAGGAAACTTTAACTCCATTTCCCAACATGATCAATGCAACACAAGAAGGTAGGGACTACATCTACCAACCCAATATGCATGAAATGCCACATTTCTCATGTTCATAAAAGGAAGTACCTTATCAAACTAAAACCAAGCTCAATACAATATTATGGAGCCAACATGTCATTTCACCACAAGCATAACAAAGCATGTTCAACCAATTACCTCATGAATTCAAATATGCCATCATCATACTAAAATGCACAATCAACATGAGGAACATATAAATCATGATAGCTCAATTCACATTAAACATGAATTTCATCAAGAATAAGCACAACATAAGGAAATCATGGAAAAACTCATACAACAGACATAACTCCCAAAACACCAAAACTCAAGAGGAATTACTTACCTCAAGCTTGAATAGGAGTAGAAGGAAAAATATGAGGATAGCAGGACTTCATATCAGCCTCGGCCTCCCATGTAGCACCCTCAACTAAGTGATTCCTCCATAGAACCTTAACGGAAGCTACTTCCTTATTTGTCAACCTCTTGACTTGCCGGTCTAAAATCTCTACCGGAATTTCTTCATAAGAAAGACTCTCATCAACTCCTAAACCCTTTAAAGGAATGATGGATACTGGATCCCCAATGCACTTCTTAAGCATGGAAACATGAAACACCTGGTGAACCGGAGCCAATTCATTTGGTAAGTTTAACTCATAAGCAACTTTTTCAACACGTTCCAAGATTTGGTATGGGCCCACATACCAGGGACTAAACTTTCCCTTTTTACCAAACCTCATCACACCTTTAATAGGCGAGATTTTCAAGTAGACCCAATCACCAATTTCAAAATCTAGATCCCTCCTTCTAACATCAACATATGACTTTTGCCGACTATGGGCCGTCTTCAACCTCTCTCTAATTAGTCAAACTTTTTCAATGGCCTCATAAACTAGTTTGGGACCAATTAGGGCAAATTCACCTACTTCAAACCAACCAACCAGATCTCTACACATCCTACCATATAGTGCTCCAAACGAAGCCATGGTAATACTTGAGTGGTAACTATTATTGTAGGCAAACTCTATCAATGGTAGATGGTCATCCCAATTACCCTTGAAATCAACAACACACGCCCTCAACATGTCCTCTAAGATTTTAATGGTGCGTTCCGCTTGCCCATCCGTTTGAGGGTGGAAAGCGGTACTAAGCTTAACATTGGTACCAAGCCCTTTTTGGAACACTTCGAAAAGTGTGAAGTATATTGAGTACCCCGATCTGAAATAATAGACAAAAGAACCCCATGCAACTTCACTATTTCCTTGATGTATAACTTGGCATAGTCTTCCGCCGAAAAATATACCTTGATGGGAATAAAGTGGGCTATTTTTGTCATCCTATCAACAATGACCGAAATAGAATCATGTTGCCTTCGAGTATGAGGCAAACCCACAATAAAGTCCATATACACATCCTCTCACTTCCAAGTGGGAATATCTATATATTGGGACAAACCTCCCGATTTTAGGTGTTCGGCCTTAATTTGTTGACAATTTGGACATTTGGCCACAAAACCCGCTATATCCTTCTTCATACCATTCCATCAATAGACTTCACGTAGGTCACGGTACATCTTGGTGGCTCCCGAATGAATAGAATACCGCAAACCATGAGCCTCTTCTAAAATTTTCTCTCTTAAGCCATCAACATCCGGAACACATAATCAACCTTGGTAACTAAATACCCCATCTCTCCCTTGGGAGAAAGTCTCAATGGAATTGTTGAGTACCAATTCTTTCAACTCCATTAATATGGGATCAAGGCCTTGTTTAGACTTCACATCAACCACAAAGGATGATTCAGAACTATGATGGACCATAACTCCACCCTTGGTGGAATCCACTAGTTGGACAGCTAGCCGGGCCAACCTATGCATATCACAAACCAATTCATTCTTCTCATCTTATACATGAGCCACACTACCCATGGACATTCGACTTAGGGCATCCGCAACGACATTAGCTTTGGCGGGGTGGTAAAGGACACTGATGTCATAATCCTTCAAAAGTTCTAACCACCTTTTTTGTTGGAGATTCAAGTCTTTTCGGCTAAATACATATTGAAGACTCTTGTGGTAGGTGAAAACATCTACATGGACCCCATATATGTAGTGCCTCCATAACTTTAAGGAAAACACCACCGCCGCTAACTCGAGCTCATGAGTTGGATAATTATTTTAATGTATGTTGAGTTGCCTTGAAGCATAGGCAATCACTTTACCATGTTCCATAAGGACAAATCCAAAATCTACTCGAGAAGCATCATAATATACCACAAACCAATCGGCACCCTCCGGTAAGGTCAACATCGGAGTTGAAGTAAGTCTATATTTCAACTCTTGGAAGCTTTTCTCACAAGCCTCCGACAACACAAACTTAGCCTTATTTTGAGTCAAGGAAGTCAACGGAGAAGCAACGGAGGAACAACCCTGAACAAACCTCTTATAAAAACCGACCAAACCTTAAAAACATCTAATATCTGTAGGAATTATAGGTCTAGGCCAACCCTTGACCGCATCTGTGTTCTTAGGATCTACTTTAATACCCTTGCTAGACACATTATGGCCAAGGAAGGCTATAGACCTTAGCCAAAACTCACACTTGCTAAACTTTGCATACAATTGGTGGTCTTTAAGGACTTGTAATACAATTCTTAACTTCACTCCTTGAATAGATCAAAATATCATCGATAAAGATGATCACAAATGAATCAACATATTACCTAAATACTCTATTCATTAGGTCCATGAATGCCGCCAGGGCAATGGTTAACCCAAACGACATAACCACAAATTTGTAGTGATCGTACCGAGTCCTAAAGGCTGTCTTGGGAATGTCAAACCCTCTTACCCTTAGTTGATAGTAACCCGGACGAAGATCTATTTGGAGAAATAGTTAGCCCCTTGAAGTTGATTAAACAAATCGTCAATTCTAGGAAAGGGATACTTATTCTTTATAGTCACCTTGTTCAATTGGCGGTAGTCTATACACATCCTAATGGACCATCCTTCTTCTTTACGAACAATACCGGAGCACCCCATGGAGATATGCTTTGTTGAATAAAACCATTGTCTAACAAATCCTTGAGTTGTTCCTTCAATTCTTTCAATTCGGCCGGAGCTAATCTATAGGGAGGAATGGATATAGGTTGAGTATCCGGCAATATATCAATGCCAAAGTCTATTTCCCGTTCGGGAGGAATACCGGGCAAGTCATCGGGGAAGACTTCCGGAAAGTCACTCACCACGGGGACCGACTCTAAAGAAGGAGTCTCGAACTCAACATCCATAACCCTAACAATATGGTAAATGAACCCCTTGGAGATCATTTTTCTAGCTTTTAGACATGAAACAAATCGACCTCTAGGGATAGAATTTTCCCCCTTCCATTCTAAAGTAGGCTCATTTGAAAATTGAAACTTAACCACCTGGGTTCTACAATCAATAGACGCAAAACATGCATGCAACCAATCCATCCCCAAAATGGCATCAAAGTCCAACTTGTCTAATTCTATCAAATAAACCAAAGTGACTTTATGAGACAAAGAAATAGGGCAACTTCTATATACTCTTTTTGCCACTACCGAGTCACCAACAGGGGTAGACACCAAAAAAGGCTCTAATAGCACTTCAGGCAGTATTTCAAATTTCATAGCCACAAAAGGTGTAACAAAAGACAAAGTGGCACCGGGGTCTAAAAATGCATAAACATCAATTGAAAATTCTTGTAACATACCAGTCACCATATCCGGGGAACTCTCTTGGTCACCTCAGGATTGAAGAATAAAAGTGTATCTTCTTTGGAGCATCGGAGTTTGAACCACTAGGAAGGGCTTGCTTACCCTCTCTTTCTTGAACTTTTAGCATGGGACTATCTCTCACTATATGACCACTCTTCCCACAATGAAAGCAACCATCCGTGCCAACAAGACATTTACCCTTATGTTTCTTGCCACACATGGCATGATTAGACCTTGTCATAGAAGATCCACCACTATTGCCTCCTTGAGGTTTAGGGTTAGGCACCCTATCCTTTTTGACCCTTGGAGCATTGGAAGAGCCTTGGTTGGAGAACCTTCTTTTGAACCTTGGTCGCCCTTGACCCTCAAACTTACCCTTGGAAGAATTCCCATCATCGGTCCTTGCTCTGTTCACATCCCTATTTTTCTTCCTAAGCTTCTTCTCATCACCTTGTTGAGCATATACCAATAAACGTGAGATATCCATATTATCATGTAGCATTGCCGCACGAAATTCTTCTTCAATGAGGTCGAACACATCAGTCACAAAGTGACTCATCTCATCCCTCAGATTTGCCACTAAGGACGGAGCATACCTGGACAACTTAGTGAATTTTAGAGAATATTTTTGAGCACTCATACCTCCTTGACGAAGGTTGATAAATTCCTCCACCTTTGCTTCCCTCTTCTCTCGGGGAAAGAACCTATCAAGAAATGTTTTCTTTAACACGTCCCAATCTATGGGACCCGCTTCAACCGGCCTATTGCCCTTAAATTGAGTATATCATACTTCGGCCACATCTTTCAATTAATAAGCAGCTATTTCCGCTTTCTCTGTAGAAGTCATCCCCATAGCGTTAATTATCTTGTAGACCTCTTCCACGAACTCTTGAGGGTCTTCACCCACTTTGGAACCAAAGAACATAGGAGGGCTCATTCTTGTGAAGTATCTCAACCTTGAAGCCACGGTGCTCACATTAGGGTTCACATGAACTCTAGCATCCCTATTGACTTGAGTCATTAAAGCACGATTCAATGTTTGGAGAGCCAACCTTATTTACACATTTTTCATAGCCTCCACATCAATAGGAGCTTGAGGAACTTGAGACTCTTGAGGACCTTGGTGAGGAACTCCGTCATTCAAAATTTCCTCTTCCATCCTTCTTGTGGTCGCCCTTCTTGTATTCATATCCTACAGACACAAGAGACAGGTTAGGAAAAGGACTTCATAGAGTTAAAACTCCAAGGCACGACTAAAGAGTAATCAAAGAAGTGAAAGTTCCTAATCATCTTATAGCCTCTCATTCATAAGTGTGGCTCTCTTCACACTCATGAACAAGACTCTACTAGACGTCATGAGACATCATCCTAGAATCATTCTAAACCTTGTGCTGTGATTACCAAGTTTGTCATGACCTAGGGGTACCCCTAGACGTAACACGACGTACTTGACCATGAAGGGGTCTCATACAATCCCTTAGCATAATCATGAACATAAGTTCATAGAAATGATGTGGAATTTCAAACTTATATAATAAAAGTCTTTCTCATAAAAGGAATATAAGAGTCTAGATCTTGTCTCAAAGAAACCATCTAATAAAATCGAATATAATCTTAGGGACATAGCCCTTTACAACATAGTCTTAAAAATAGAAAGTACACAAGGAAACTAGAAATGAAGAATCCTTGTCCTTAAACCATGAGGATTCAACAAGCTTGCAGAATAGTCAACCCTAGCCTCAGTTGAAAAGACAAGTATACCTCAACGACTGGAACCTACACATTTAAGAAAATGTAGAGAATATGGATTAGCATATATAATGTACTTAGTATGGAAGCCATCCATAAAAATCCTTAAAACATGCATAAAAGGGACATTTAGTTGAAATCATGTCTTTATCAAGTTTAAAAACCATCATGCACATTTAGAATAATTACATAGTCAAACCATACTATAAGCAACCCTAGGCTACCATAGTCATGCATAACTTACCTTGGCCTCATCCGTTGCCAACACTCACAGACAAGGAGACATTCATGTTCATAGATCATAATAAGGAAAGTCACTCTTAACATCAATTCATATCATGCATACATATATTCATACATCTTCAAGTTCATAAGGAAACCACACTATAAACCCTTTATAAGTATACTTTTTCAATGTACAAGTGAACTCACATACCCCCACTCACACTATGCAAAACTCATTAAGAAGTCATAGGTGTAGCTCATATTCATGTTCAAGTTCATGTTCATATTCATGGTTAATATTCATATAAAGCATGCATTAACTCATAAAGTATCATGTCATCAAGAACATACCATAATCACTCTCAAAGATTACTTGTGCAATGCATAAGTGAAGTACCATACCCACACTCACACTAAGTAAAACGCCTTAAGTAATCATAGTACATAACTCATGTTGTTGTTCATACTTCATATTCTTGTTCTTGTTATATCATGGGTCATGTTCTTGTCATGTAGGGAAATATAGCCTTAACCGACATATACCATGTAAGCTACATGGAAGTCGGTGTCATGCCCCACACCGAAAAGAGGTGTCCTACTTGCCTAAGGTAGAACTAACATGTTTAGCATTTAGGTGGATACAGTAGCTAAAGACCTATGTGGGCACATAGTTATGGGATAATGAAATTTCTACTAGAAACCCGAACGAACTAAGGTAAAAGGTTTTCATCTCATGAGATAACTTGACTTGGGAAGATGGACTTTCTAACGAAAAATCTTCCATCTCATATTCATATCCACTCGTGCTAAGCTTAATTCCCTTTAATATTCATGTTAAGCCTTTACTTTATATTAATGTTCATGGAAGAATGCCTAGCACTCAAACCAACATAGTATAATGGTAGCTCATGGATTCACTAGGTGAGAATGTCCTTTCAACCTTAGAATCATTAATAAGTGAGTAAACCTTTCACATCATGTTCATAGTGCTTCATGAGAATGATCTTTCAATCAACACAACAACAATATCATACTCATAGACTTTTCATGCATAGTCATGTGTAAGGGTATATGGGAGAAGGATCTTGCATAAATACCAAAAATACACAATAGTCATCGACTCATCAATATCTAAGTGAATCATGAGTTCATATACAATTCTCATCAACATATAGAAATCGTAATAAATTGCCTTTCAAGGCTATGAATCAAGATCAACCCTAAATTCTAGAATTACTACATTATATAGAGGGATTTCATGATTCAACAACTTAATAAATGTAGACATAATCAATTGTCAAGCTTCCACGATCAATCAAGCCACACATTCACAGTTTAGAAAGAAGGGGGAATCATGGATCCAAGGGACATTTTCATCATAATTCAACAATTCTCCAACATTCCAATCATAAATCAACATAAAAAAACATAATAAACCATAATTAAACAATTGAAAACGTTTTGGAGAAGGACCCATGACATAGATTGAAACCCTAGGTTTTTAGGGGATTTGGAAGTCTTAAAAACATAGTTGGAATGGGATATTTGGGTGACAGCTATCCAAAGAGGAAAAGCATCCATACCTTAGGTTGATTTCCACAAGAAATTGGAGAAGAAATGCTACTTCTTGAACCCCTAGCTTGACTTTGTTCTTGCACTTCAATGGAGTCTTAGAGATAAATTTTTTGGAGGGGAGGTAGTTTCTAGTTTAAATCTTGTAAGTTATGAGGTGTTGAAGAGGTGGTTAATACATAATAACTACTTATATAGGTATAAATAGCTAATATAAACCGTCCCCACTGATGAGTCCACAAATTGGACTCATTTAGGGCTTTATTTTAATAGAAATTATGTCGTCAAATACTTCTTTTATCTCAATATCTGATGAAAACCCTTAACTTTTAGGTATTTGAAGTTTGAAGGAATGCATGGACACTACTTTGCAAAAAGGAATGAAAAGGCTAAAAAGAACGAGAAAAATGAAGGCATGAGGATCGCCGAGTTCACTTGGCAAATCGCCGAAGGGTTTCACTTCGCCTTTTGTTCCAGTGTGCTGAGCCCTGAAGGAAAGGATAAAGTCGGTGGAAAAAGAGAGTAGTCGGTGCATCGCCAAGAAGTTCCACGAAGCAGTACTATATCACCCAACGACCCAGAGCACGATTATGTCGAAGGACGGTGCAAGACGGCGATGAACTACACCAAAGGGCGTATTGCCGAGTTAATCAGCGATTCAGACTAATGTCGCCGAGTATCCGCCGCAACACAGATTTTTGAAAACTATAAATACTCGTTGAGAGTTATAGCTTAGTATCAGATTTTAGAAAGAGACTTTAGTATTAATTTTAGACAGTATAATTTTTAGTACTTTTTACTCTCAAGTTTGGAGTTTTTGGGAAGACTTGAAAAAAGGAGTTCATCTTCCCCAAGTTCAAAGTGGGTCTTCTCCATTCTTCTTCCTTTGCTTAAATCAAGGTTTAATTTCTTATACCCATTTGATTTCACTATCTGTTTAGGTGTATTTTGTTATTTCTTGATGTGTGGCTAAAAACCTCCTATTCTTGGGCTGTGGTTTAGCAAATATGTGTTGATATTATTGTTGGGTCTTGCTTGCTGATAGGTTCGATGTATTTTAATGGTGATTTCACCTAGTGGTTGTGGTTTAAGTTAATGGGTTTGTAGTTGCAAATACAAAGCCACCCATGTGTTTTCGGCTTGCCCGAGAGGGAGGTCGCGAAACCAAGACCACTAGACTGATGGCCTAA